>JAQZBX010005321.1:0-35009 GCA_029593785.1 Cabassous unicinctus
GAGTCTTTGCTCTTGTAATTGAAACTTAGCCTACTGTTATGGGGTGCCTAAGTGTTGCCACCTGATAGCCTCCTTGTTGCTCAAATGTGGCCTCTCTCTAAGCCAAACTCAGCATATGAATGCATTACCTTCCCCCCAGCATGGGACATGACTCCTGGGGATGAGCCTCCCTGGCAACAAGGGATTAATACCAAGTACCAACTGGCAATACGACTGGAAAAAGACCTTGAATAAAAGGGGGAAAAGGTAAAGACAATTGAGTTCATGTGGCTAAGAGACTACAAAGAGAGTCGGGAGGTCATCCCAGAAGTAACGCTTATGCACACCTCAGTACGATCTCATAGAACACCAAAGTGGATATCACCCCACACAGAGGGGCTCCTGAGGGCTCTAGAGACACCCAGGTCCTCTATAAGGGGGATAGCTCCAGAGATTGATGCCTTATCAGTGGGCTATACTTTGAAACCTGTGCTCCTGAGAGTGACAGAGTTGGACTCAATTAAGCCCTCCCTTCACATCATACATCAGTCCCTTCTATTCAAACCTATATGTGATGCTGGAGTTTGTAGGTGTACTTCCAGAGATTGGAATCTTTGGCCTGCCCATGTGCCAGCTGTGCCTGGAATCTCAGTGGAGCTGCAACTCCTAGTCTACAGCTCAATGGACTCACCCAAATCACCTGGTGAGGAGATGATGATGGGCAATGACCATCCCAGGGAATGGAGAGACTCTGCAGCTGCAGGCAGTACAATCCCATCCATCATATCCATGGGCTATAAGCCCCCTCTCACTTGGATGTGGAGTGGACATCACCATCCCAAACTCCTCATGATTGGGGGAAGAGCTATGGACTAGAGTGGACCTACTGATATTCTGTTGTACACATATTGTGATTCAAGCAATGGAAGAAATTATAACAGTGAGGTGGACCCAGTGGCCACTGGATGCTTTCATGGCAGGGAAGGGAAAAGCAGTTGTTATGCAGGGGCTTTTTTGGGACTTGGGAATTATCCTGAGTGACATCACAATGACAGATATAGGCCATTTTACATCAATATATAACATGCAAAACTGTGTGGGAGAGAGTGTTGTCTACAATGTGAACTATGGCCCATGTTTAGTGGCAAAGCCCCAGGATGTGTATGTCCATTGCAGGTGATGTGCCACACTAATGAAAGATGTTTATGTGGGATGTTATGGAGGTGTGGGAGGTGGGGTACATGGGAATCCCTGTAATTTTTGTGTAACATTTATGTAATCTAAGCACCTTTTAAAATATAAATAAATAAATAAATAAAAAATTCAAGTCACACAAAATTCAAAAACCATATTAAAAGTTTGAATATAAAGTCAGAGATCATTTGGAATGGCTAAAGAATGGAAGGTCGGTATCCACCTGTGTTAAAACTGGTAAATGTAATGGCATTTGTTTCTGATAAAACATATTCATTTATTCAATGTCAGTTCTCTAATATAAACAATATGGCACCCTAAAAACTAAATGCATTTTTATGATGAGACACTTTTTTATTAGTGATGAAACCAAAAGAACAGATTTGCTGTGCACTGATGACAACTATTTTCTTTTTTGTTTTGTTTTGCTCTTCTTTTCAGACAAGGGATACATTTTATAGTAAGGTTTGGTTGTCCTCCTCACATGACCATGGATCTACAAGTCTTAACAACTACCACATCATCCAGAAGATGTTTATCTGAAAGAGTAGTAGACTATTCTCATAAAAATGATAACATGATATCCCTAAGGAACAATGACTAATCTCTAGTATGAGCTATACTCCTTAAAACAATGGCTATTACATGGCATTATATCTCAAACATTATATCCCATAAGGAACAGTGACTAATCTCTAGTACAAGGTATACTCCTTAAAACAATGGCTAATACATGGCATTATATTTCAATATGTTGAACATGTGAATCTGGAAAGCAGAAGTGACCCTATTCACCAATACCCACTTGAGGAATTAATGAATCTCTTCCCCAAAACACTAAGATCTGTGAGTCTAGAGGTCCTCATTCTCAGGTCTCATAGGACACAACCTACCATGGCACACAATAAAATTCCCACTAAATTTAAAATCAGGGCTAGTATATGGTCACTAAGTGTCCTTTTGTCTTATGCCAGGCTAGCAGGGATAAACTGACCCTGATAATTATCAGAAGTTAAGACTACTGCTTTATAATTTAGAGAGGAAGACATGTGTTTGAAATTCAGTGACCCATAGATGCAACTAGTGGTACTAACATGGTCAGTTTTAATTATAAATGAGCAAGTACAACATCCACAGCTGATAAAGGCATGGTAACTTGAGGCCTTGATCCCTAGACCCTCAACGATCAGAGTCTGGGTCGTTCTACCTGGCCAGCCTCTGGTCCAGCAGAAGTGCTATTCAGAGTGAGAGGAATCTACAGAAGGTAATAGAAAGGGAAGTTATATTTAGTTATAGCTTTGGTACTAACTGTAGCATCAGTGCTGGCGGGCTCTAGTGCTCCCACTAATTCTCCTCTGATAAGTTTTCTTGAGAATTTTGACACAGAATTCTGAAGAATAAATGCCTGGATGATGCCCTCCCCGGATCTCCTTTACTGATACTGTGCATCCATTCCTCAGCTGCTGTAAGTGTTGGCTGCTACCAAAGGCAGTTCTAACCATTCTATGGAGGATTGTCCCTGGCTGTTCATGGCTATTTTATGCCAGAAGTTACATACCACACTATCTCTAAACTTTGAGGGAAGCTCACAGGCAATGAAGGGATGATTGGGGGGTTGTTTTAGTTTGCTTGGAGTGAAATATCAGAAATGGGTTAGCTTTTAAAATGGGAATTTATTAGGTTAAAAGCTTACAGCTCTGAGGCTGTGAAAATGTCCAAATCAAGGCATCATCAAGAGGTGCTATCTCACCAAGTTGCAGCTGTGGGCAATCAAGCACACAGCAGCTACATCTAAAGTTCTGAGCTCACCTGGGGGTGATCAGGCATATGGCTCATCAATCCCCTCTCCTCCTCCAGGCCTTGCTCTTTCAGCCTCTCAGGGACCACTTTCCATGCCTCTGTGTTCTTTTGATTCCAGGCTATGGCTTCTTGGAACTCTCTGTAAAACTCTCAGGGTTTCTCTATCTCTCTGGCTTTTTCTACATATCTGCAGATTTATAGCCCTCCATTTAGAAATGACTTCAGTAAGAGGATTAAGACCCACTCTGGGTCCTGAAATGTAATCAAAGTCCTTAACAGAATAGATCTAATCAAAACTTCCCTTAACTGAATCTAATCAAAAGGTCCAATCTAGGAGGACAGGCTAGTATGTCCAGTCCTCAATGTTGTTGCAAGTAACTATGAATCTTGTTCTTCAAGGAGTGAAGCTTGATGGTTGCCATGGGTCCTGAGGGCAGGGGGAGGGAGGAATAGAATAGATGGAACATGGGACATTTTGGGGACATTGGAATTGTTCTATATTATCTTGCAATGATGGATACAGGCCATGTAAAATTTTGTCAAAATTTATAAAAGTGTGTGGTCCAAAATGTAAACCATGATGTAAATCATTGACCATGATTAGTAGCAATGTTTCAATATTTGTACATCAATTGTAACAAATGTACCATCCATATGTAAAATGTTATTAATAAGGGAAAGGGGAAGAGGAGGAGGATGTTGGGTATATGGGAATCCCCTATATTCTGTATATGACTTTTCTGTAACCTAAAGCTTCTTTGAAGATAAAATGAAAAAAAAAAACCACTGGGGGAATAAATGGAAGAAAATGTCACTGTACATACAAGACAACAGACCTTACGCTGATGAAAGACATATAGCCAAAAATTTTTTTATTTTATTTTTTGTTTATTTCAAAATTTTTTGTTTTTATATTTTATTTGTTATTTTTAAAACTATCATTATTACTTCTTTTTCTTATTAATTTTATTTGGTTATTTTGTTGACTTCACTTTTGAAGAAGTTTTGGATCAAAGAAGGATTACAATTGTGGCATGGGAGTCTCATTGATGCGGGGTGTCAGTAATGGGGGATGCATGGGAGGAGGTTTAGCTGGGGCATACCTATAAGTCATACGAATGAGTTCAAGTATTCATGGAGTATTGTAATGGTGGTTGGAGATCCACACAATAATGGAAAGAATATCAAATTCTCATCCTGGGGAGTTCTGCCACATTCTTTAATGGGACAGCAAGAATCCCATGAGGATAGGTGCAGTGGCTAGTGAAGGGGATGGAACATTGACAGGCCCTTGATATTGATGACTGTGCTTATGAACCTTTTCTTCTGAAATTGAAACTTAGCCAGTATTATAGGTTGCCCAAGAGTTGCCTCCTGAAAGCCTCTTTGTTGTTCAAATGTGGGCTCTCTCTAAGTCAAAGTCAGCATATAAATGAATTACCTTCCCCCCAGCATAGGACATGACTCCCAGAGGTGAGCCTTCCTGGCACCGAGGAATTACTACCAAGCACCAACTAACATTGCAATGGAAAAAACCTTGACCAAAAGGGGGAAAGAGTAAATACAAATGAGTTTATATGGCTAAGAGACCTCAAATTGAGTAGCGAGGTGATTCCAGAAGTTACATGTATGCACATCTCAGCAGGATCTCGTTGACTGTCACAGTAAATATTGCCTCAAATAGCAGGGCTCTTAAAGGCTCTGGAGACAGCCAGACACTATAAGCAGGGCTGACAGCTCAGGAGTTTGGCGCACTGCCAGTGGGCCCTTCTTTGGAATTTATGCTCCCCAGTGTTCGAGAGTTGGCTTCAGTTGTGTTTTCCCTACACATGGCTCTTCTGCCCCTTCTATTTAAACCTATAGTTAGTATTAGAGTTGATAAGTTTATGTTCAAGAGACTTAAATCTTTGGGCTGTCCATGTGCCAGCTGGGCCCTGAATCTCAACTGAGTTGCAACACCTACTCTCCAGTTGATTGGACTTACCCAGGACAACTAACAAGGAGATGATATGGGACAATGACCATCCCAAGGAAAAGAGAGAGTCTACAACTGCAAGCAAGATAATCCCATCCATCGGCCTCATGGGATCTAAGCCCATCTCAATTAGAGGTGGAGTGGGCAACAGCATCTCAAAACCTCAGGATTGGGGAATGAATGATGGGCTAGAGAAGACTTACTGTTATTCTACTATAGACTTATCTTTATTTTAGCAATGGAATAACTTTTATCATTGATGTGGAGGCAGTGGCTACTGGAGGTTCTGAAGGGAAGGGAGAGGGAAAAATAGATGTAATACTGGGGCATTTTCAGGACATTGGAACTGTCCTGAACGACGTTGCAATGACAGATACAGGCCATTATATATCTTGTCATAACTTACAAAATTGTGTGGGAGAGAGTTTAAACTATAATTAAACTATAATCCACGCTTCATGACAATGCTCCAATATGGGTTCATCAATTGTAACAAATGTACCACACTAATGAAGGATGTTAATGTGGGAAAGTGTGGGAGAGGTAGGGAGTGGGGCATATGGGAATTTCTTACATTTTTAATGTAACATTTATGTAATCTAAGTATCTTTTTAAAAAAAAAAATTTTTTTTAAAGTTCCCATCTAAAATGGGTTTACCGGCACAGGAATGGGTTCACTTTAAGGACAGGGTTTTCTAGGGTCCACAAAGGACTCAAACCAGTGCAGGCATTTAAAATGTTGACCCTTGTGTCTCAGTGTGAAAAAGCAGCAATATATTTTATTCTCCTAAACCCCTCCTCTCACCACATAGGTCAGGCAAAGGCAAGTCTCCACTTGAGACACCTTCTTGCTCGGTGATTTCCCTTCTCATATCTTATTACATTCCCTCCATTCTGGTTTTCTTGAAAAGTACCATATCAGTAAGCTATATATAACCATATCCCTGTCTCAGGCTCTGTTTCTAGGAACCTGACATAAGACATAAACACCTGGGTGGAGAGAGTAGATCAGGGAAAATAAATAATTTTTGTTTATAATAAGTAAAGAAATGTCAAGTACTTTATGGACTTAGGTAAAGGAAACAAGCACAAATTGAACAGGCAGCAATGAAGCACTTTCTACAATGTCTGGAGATAAGATATTTAACTGCAATTTGAGGAGAAAAGAAGTTGGAAGAGTTATTCTCCATCTTCATGACAAAAGATGAAGCAATGCCATCTGCTGATTGAAATTAGAGGAGAGATGGAGAGGAAACTTAAGGGAAAGTGATGAAGCTTGGATTTAATCATCAGTGGATAAACATATGGACATAAAACATATGGACAATCAAGAATAAAAGTGGCAATGAAGAGCTACATGAACAAGAACATTATGAATGTGTAGTTGCCCTAACTTTTTGACTGGTCACTCTTCTCTAGGGCACTGAAGAAACCCAGTTCAGGAATCCCAGGGAAAACAGATTGTAAAATTGATTTAGAATTGCTGATTTAGTGAGTGGTTGTGACCAAAAATGATGACAGCAAATAACCTGAGTATGCCAAAGATGAGACTGTGGTTTAAAGAAGAGAGCATGAGATTCAGTCAGAACAAGGAATGAAGTAAATCCAAGAAGGACAGATTAACTGTGTAAAGGAAAGATTTGAGGGAATGGACATGGAATTTTTAGAATACAAAGTTGAAGTAAGGGATGAAAGATAAAGAAATGATATCATCAGAAATTAGATCACTAAAATTTGAAATTACAAGAGTGAAAAACTGCTAGATATTAAGAAGGTCATAGATGTGTGCATTGAAATGGTTATCACATGTATTATGTGGGGAAAGTGTATTGGTTCCAAGATCAATTCCCCATAGTTAGGGATGTTGCCAGATTATCGAAACGAATTGAATTTGTTAAAAGTAATGGCAGAAGTTATAGTGGGGATAAATATGAATCAAGTGCCTAAACATTCAGTTCTCTATAAAAGATAGAGATCTTGAGGTTGACAATTTTGAATGGCAGTGAGTTATGGAGAGTGGTGTAGATGGCTTTCTGTGCTTCAAAAGAGGAGATATTTTTTTCATCAGAGCTGAAAGAGTCTTGATCTGAGAATAGCAGCCACCTCTGAGCCAATTATTTCCTTACCCTTTATGAAGGATAACTATAATATGTTATCATTCAAATTGAGGCCATGTTTAAAATAAAATCATCTGTTCATTTTGGGGGGTTACCCAAACATAAAATAATGGAGAAGAATGAATTTAATTAATTTACCTCAATGCTCACAATTTTTGCATTCCCTGTTTCCCCCCAGTTCTATATTTTCCCAGGACATTAAAAAATAAAATGAGAATAAGGTAGCTCACTTTAAAGTGTTCAAAAAAATGTTTGTTAATGAAGACACATTCTTTGTTAGATAATTATATCACAGATAACTATGATAAGCCAGATATTGAAAATATGTATTTTTTTATTTAACTCTGGCAATTTAAAAGGATTGTTTTAAAATGATTACCATCTAGTTAACTTACCATATTTAAAACATGTGAGAAGTTTGTATGTTTTTTGACAACATGCATAAGTGGTAAACTATCACATAAATGGAAATCTCTAAGCAGACATGAAGTAGTCCAGATAAATTGTGTCCTTAACTACTCACAGATCTGCCCTTATGTCTATAGTCTGTCAATAGACATTTTAAATATATTTCTTTTTCATATACCAACTTAGGTTAAAATGTACATTAGGACTCATATTCAACCAGTTTTTACCTTTAAGAAAGCACCATAGAGTGGAAGCGATATTGACAAATACTCTCCAGAATTACCTTGGGCTTTTCCATTTCTCATTTGTAGAATGAGGATATTGTTCATTTAAATTCTATTATGCTTAAGTAAGTGAAGGAATTCCTTGGAGGAAAAATTTTGATTCTTTCTAAGGCTGAATTTACTTAGTTTTTTGTGTGTTAATGCTATTAATTAAAATGTTTTGAATATGCCTTTCTGTGTAGATAGTTTAATATTTTCATATGTATTTCAAGCACAAAGGTAACTTTCAGTGCAAATTTGAGATGAAGTAGCCTGAAAAGCATTCTAAAACTAAAATATTCAGCATTATTCATCCGTGTGATTTGGAGTACTCCGAGAACTGCTTTTGGGAAATAACTTAATGAGAAGCTTGATATGAAGTTAAGGATTCTGGAGTGAGAGGCAAATTAATGATCAGTTTTCAAATTCAGAATTTACTCAAATCAGAAAATGATTCTGCTATAGAAAAGACATTGTTTACTGTTTACAGAGGAAAGAAACAATGTATTTCAACCAATCAGTTAAAAAAGAAGAAAACAAACTTGCTGACATGAACATTTTAATTTTTTCCTCTGTTTTGGTGCCATCTAAGAATGGTTTGCCAATGTACGTTAGTTTGTTTTTGTAGTATCTCATGATGTATCCTTTGCAGAGAGAGGAGTTTTCAAAGAATGGGATGTTGCTCCTTCTGCATGTTCTTATGTTTTACACGATTTAGAGTCAGGTAAATAAAGGGGTCTGTGTGTGTGTTTATGTGTGACTATGTGTGTGTTCCTCTTTTTTATTGTTTTATTTGCCTGATGTAATTTTGTGTTTAACTACATGGAACTAGAGAAAGATATAAAAAATAATACAGCATTTTCAATATCTTTGTGGAAATGGAGGGAGAATAAATATAAAAAAAAAACCTCTGAGAACTCCAAGGGCTTATTTAAAAGGCAACTTGAGGATTTATATAAAAGGAAGAATTCAGGAGTTCCGGTTAGAGATTTTTCTTATTTATTTTTGTTTTATATTAAAATATTGATTATTGACTAATTAATTTTATTATTTTTACATTCTATTATGATAAAATAATCTTTCAATAGAAAAAATGGTTTATCATTTGAATAGCATTATGCAGTCTGAATAAGCAATGCCTAGACATTAAAGATATTTTTACTTTTGAAATTTATATAAAAAACTTTGCCTTCTAGAAATTAGAAACACAAGCTGGAGAGAAATTCTCTATCAGACTAATATATCTGTAAAAGATGTTCCTGGTATACATTCAACAAATATCTCTCTACCAGGCAAAGACTGACAACCACATAACTAATATTAGTCAACTAAGAATAGAGTTTTTTTGTGTTCTAAACACCACATTTAGCCACATCTCTTTCTTTTCTCCCCATTTGCCTTTCAATATGTAATTTTAGAGGATTTTTCCAAATTATTTCATTGTCTACCTTTCCACTAAACTCTTAAAAAAACATTGTAGACTGCCTTAATGAATAATTCATTTTATCATATCAAATTATTGGATCAAATTTAATGCTGACCAGAAAGTACTAGAAAACATTAGAGCCACTGTTTGGCTGATGGTGCAACTTAAATTGAGGCACAACTCCTGTTATCTCTTGCTAGTTCTTATGACTGCATATCTTATCACAAGATCTATGTGGACATTGATGCGATTTCCAAATAGATTAAAGGTACTAAGAGTGAGGGATAGTCTTTATTAGGCAGTATAAAAAGACCAGAGTGGCAGGAAGGAGAACAACAAATTGTGGAGTGGCTAAAGTCCATGAATAATCAGGAAATTAGTTGATGGGGCCAATGTTGACACTTCAGTTCTTAATTATCCTAATTAGAGACCATCAGAACAGAAAAATAATGTTTATTGAGCCTGGCAAAGTGAAACATTTTCATTGTGCTCATTGCTTATTTTGGCAGCCATGTTACATTGTTGACTCACATGCTGTGTAGTTAGCAAAATCTCATAAGCCATTTTATATGAACTGTGGTTAAGCCAGGCCTTTCTCATCCTGCTCTTGCAAAATTGCTATTTTGAACCTGAATATAAGAATTTACATTTTCCACCTACTCTTTATTGTGTTACATTGAATGTAATTTTATAGCTCATGATCAAGTCCATTTCTTAGAGAATGTTGGGTATCCACAGTCTGTATTTGTGTAACCAGCATTTCTTCATTAATTAACTACATAGGACATGTTTCTTATCTTCAAGGTTTCCACAGTTTAGCAGAAGAAGGCAACATTTAGACAGATTATCATAAATTATGTTATAAGGAGGTATGGATAGCATTCTATGGGAACGTATCAATATTGCATCTGGAAATGCTTTCTACTGGTGGTGATATTTGAAGACAGATCCATATATATATATATGTATGACATATATATGTCAAAACAAAACAAGAAGGGGAAAAAAAGGAATTCGAAGTTGAAAGACTGAGATAACAGCCTATGCACAGACAAAAAAATTAAATGTTCTGGAAATCATTGGTTGCTTTGGTTGTTTTCCCTTTCTTAATGGCCAATTCAGCTAAGATATGTAATAAATGAAGGATTGTTCAGATTCTTACACAATCAATTTTTTTTTAGAAAAAAACACAAAGTAAAAAATAACTCACTCACAATTACAATATTAAGGGGTATATTAAGAAGTGGCTGTTACCTTTTCTTCCCCTTGAAACACTTGATTAGGTAATCTTTAGAGATAAAGGAAATGGTGGTATATAGGATGAAGGCTGCACTTTATGATGAAAAGAATCCCAAAATACAGTGGTTGAAAAATGAAAGCTTTATTTCTTTATCCTTTGATTTCAGAAATTTACCTACATATATATTGATGTATATATGTTCTTTCTTAATCTTGCCTGGCACTTGAGCTGCCTATTTGTGGTAAGAAACAAGAATTTCTTCATTTCAGGGAAGATTTCTTTACTGTATGGATTTGAACTTCCTGGGTGTGTAAAGCATCTCTCCTTCTCACAGCTGAGCAGGGATGCATAATCCACAATCCTTTTAACTTCACCTGGGGCATGAGTTCTCTAGATTGTGGACTCTAAGAAGGGAAAAGAGTGTAGGATACAAGGCACACCCAGCTGTCCTAGACCAGTATATATTACTTCCATTCTTATTCCATTGTCAAGAACTTAGTCACAGGGCCTCAGGTAACCGAGGAGAGGCTGGGAAATGTGTTGTAATGAGAAGTCCTGGTCCCACATGTAAATGGAAGAAAGTGGTCTCCATCCTAATGAGGGGACTCCCGGAGCTGCTTTTCTCCCCTCGTGAATGCATTCCTAGTCTTTTAGAATCACAGTTGTTTCTATTATAATTTCATAGGCACTGCTACATATCTTTTAAATTTCAGTTTAAACAAAGAAAATTTGCAGCCAAGTATCCTCATTCTCTCTGTCAATAACTTTCTAGAATTTCCTCTTTATTGTCTAAAAATTAATCATTTTCACTTGGCATTTGATGTGCCCTTTTCATCTGAAAGGTATTTCAAGAAAGTTATTTTGATGATTTCATCTTCTCCTATCTTCTTTTCTCTCCCATTGATGTTCTGTTGTTCAACTGTAAGGTATTCTGGATCTGTCTTTTATATATCTTTTATTTTCACTGATCCTTTGTATTTATGCTTTAAATACAGGGTATTAAGGATATAATGATAAACAAAAAATTCCCCTTCCTTAAAAAAAGAACGTGTTTTCTTGGAGTTTATATTACATTCTGGTACTAGAGATAATAAACAAGAAAAAAATATTTTGCATGCCAAATAATAAAGTAAAGAGCCAGGAGAAGAAGTTTGAGAAGGGCAGTAGTTACTACTACTGAGCACCTGCTTCCTACATGGGAGGTCCCGGGTTCAGTTCCAGGTGCCCCCTAGGTTAAAAAAAAAAAATGCTGATTGTAAAAGTGTAAAAGTGGCTAAATGAATTGGAGGGGTAACTCTCATGGATTATTGAGAGCATAAGCTGAGGACATTTCTAAGGCCCTGAGCCAGGAGCACGCCTAGCACCTTTGAGGACCAGAATGATTAAGCAGGAGAATATATGGGGGATTGTTAGATAAGTAACGGGGCTGGGTTGTGGGGGGTCTTGTAGGACACTGTAAGAACTTAGAGTTTACTCTGTGTGAGATAAAAAGCTACTGAATTTTGAACAGCTCAGTGGCATGATCAGCCTGATGTTTAAAAAGATGATTCAGTGGAGGTATTGAAAAAAGACTTCCTGGGGACATATGGTAAGGCAAGGTGAAAGAAAATATTGTCTGGACCAAGGATATTAGCAGTGATGATGGGGGGAAGGAATTGGTTAAATTTTGTAGGTATTTGAAAGACAGTGCCAAGTGGATTTTTAAAATAAATGAATAAAAACTATAAGAGAGAAAAGATTTCTGGTGCTACAATTCAGCAACTGCAAAGTTTCAGTAACCATTAGCAGATGGGGAACACTGCAGCAGTTTTTCCCATGATCAAATCTATTTTATTTTGTTATATCTCTTAATTTCTTAACATGTCACTAACCATTTTGGTTTTTATTCTTTTTAAAAATGTTATATAATTCTCGGATTTCCCCTGCAATATTTTTAAAAACCTCTTAAGATTTTATATTAAAAAATGAATAAGTTCTCTCTGGTCCTGGTCTCTTCAATTATATTTGCATCATAGGGTGACCTGTACAGATTTGTTGACTTGGTTTTTCCTTGGAATTACTGAGACTCCTTAAATAACCAACCATCTCTCTTTGCTTACTTATCTTTGTCTTTATTTCTCAGTTGTCTTAGAAATATATAATTTCACTCTAATATATGTATAGCAATTATGGCCTCATCTTTCCATTATGTATCAAATTATTACTTATGCATTTAATGGTCACAGTACTATCATTGTTTATGTATGTTAAGAGGTTGACATGAAATAACATTTGTTAAAGAAGAGAAATTTTTAATTAGAACTACCAGCACTGTCAGTGAGTGTGAGATCCCCCAATGTACATGCAGATGGGAATATAAGGAATATAGATCTCCTGGGCCTCCTGGTGAGTCAGTGAAGAGTAAAGTGAGAAAGGAGAAGAGAGTACGGATAAGATTTTTTTTTTCCAGTCTGTCAAGTAGGCTAGGATTCTGGTACCCTCTCTATTCTGGAGTACTTATAGGATAAACTTCTAGGTCAATATATTTTAAAGTATGCTCCATAGGTCAGCGGCCTCAGCATCACCCGAGAACTTGGAAAAATCCAATGTCAAGGGAAACAATCCAAGTCTAATGAAATGTAGGGGTGGGGCTCAACAATCTGTTATTTAATGCGATCTCTAGGCTATTTTGTGCATGCTAACATTTGAGAAAGACTTGTGCTATACCAAGCAGGGTTCATGGAACAGAAACATCAGTGACACTTAGGCTTTGTTAGAGATGCAGAATTACAGCCCTACAAGCGACCTCCTGAATCAGAATCTGTATTTTGACATGAACCTTGGGTGATTTATATGCCCGTTAATCTTGAAATGCACTGCATACATTTTCAAGCTTCTCCAGGAGTGAACAAATGGCACACACATCAGCTATAGAAAAGGGTCACAATTCAGGTAACAATGTAGCTTTGTAAGCAGAACCAATGGCTTCTCAATAAAACAAACAAACAAATACAAAAACAAAAAACAAATAAACAACTTTTGCCTTGTTCCTTTCCACACCTTCATAACTGATCCTTTAGTTTTATTGTAGAGAAGCCACTCCTGCCTTAACTCCTAAGATGGTAGAAGTTTCTGTCTTATAGCTGAATCATGCAGCGTAGAAATTATATTAGCCATAGATAGAGGACAAGGTTAATACCCTGACCTTGTAGTTCTGCTTGCTGCAATTTTCAACAAATCGTTTTTGTACTTGGCAAAATTTGACTGATTCTATACTTTATATTAATAGAAGACTTAGAATAGCCAACACAAAACTGAAGATAAAGAACAGAGTTGGAGAACTCACGCTACCTAATTCTAAGATGTAATATAAATTGGTAATAATCAAGACAGCATGTTATTGGCAAACAAATAGACACATAGATAAATGGAACTAAAAAGAGAGCCCAGAAAAAGACCAACACAAATATAGTCAAGGGATTTTTGACAAAAGAGTAAAGGCAATTCAATGCAGGAAGTCTAATCTTTTCAACAAGTGATATTGTAATAATTGGACGTCCACATGCAAACAAAATAAACCTATCACAGACATTACATATTTCACAAAAAATTACTCAAAATGAATACTAGACCTATATGTAAAATGCAAAATATGCAGCTTCTAGAAGAAAACAATGGAAAACATCTATGTGACCTTGAATTTGGTGATAAGTTTTAGACACAACACCAAAAGCATAAGCTATGAAAGAAAAAATTGATCAGCAAAGAACACTGTTAAGAGAATCAAAATCAAGCCACAAGCTCTGAATAATTATTTACAAAACACATATTTGATAAAGGACTGTATCTAAAATGTATGAAGAACTCTTAAAACAATAATAAGAAAACAAGCAATTCAATTAGCAATGGGCTAAAGATCTGACCAGACACCTCACCAAAGAAGGTATACAGATGGCAAATAAGCATATGAAAAGATGTTCAATGTCATTTATCATTAAACAATTGAAAATTAAAACAATAAGATAATTCTATACACCAAATAGAATGGCTAAAATCCAAAATTAAACTGACACATAAATTTCTAGTGAGAATGTGGAACAAGGGATATTCTCATTCATTACTGGTGGGAATACAAAATCATACATATAGTTTGAAAAAAAGTTTGCCAGTTTCTTACCAAACTACACATTATCTTATCATATGGCCTAACAATCATGCTTCTAGATATTAGCCAACTAATTTAATAACTTATGGCCCTGCAGAAATATGCACAGAAATGTTTATAGCAGCTTTGTTCAAGCTACATTGAAGGGTAGCTTGGATGCAAACAAGATACACTTTAATAGGTGAATGGATAAACAAACTGGTACATCTTTAAAATGGAATGTTCTTCAATGATGGGAAATGAGCAATCCAGTCACAAGAAGACAGATGAATCTTAAATGCATATTGCTAAGCGATAAATGTAAGACTGAAAAGGATACATACTGTATGATTCCAATTAAACAGTATTCTGGGAAAGGGAAAACAATAGAGACAGTAAAAATATCAGTAGTTGCCAAGGATTGAAGGGAATGAGCTTGAATAGGTGAAGGACAGAGTTTTTGTTAGGGCAATGGGACGATTCTGTATGATATTCTAATAGTGCATATATAACATTATGCACTTGTCAAATATACTTAGAACTTTACAGCACAAAGTGTCAAACTTAATATATGCAATTTTTTAAAAAAGTCATTTACTAGATTGGGGGGGAATTCCAAGATGGTATGCAAACCGTGAAAAACAATCTAACTGAATGAAACAATCTCACTGAGTGGGATGGTGAAATACAGATTGTAACTTTGGAAATAAGTGGCATTTGTAAGACTAAAGGCAATAGGAAATGCACATATGTACTGAACTCTACTTGATAAATTTGCTAACCACAGGGGTTTGGGTTAACAATTATGATATCAAATGCATGCATACTGAATACAAATAAGGAATCAGAGAATTAACTTAATATAGACACAGATGGTAACATAAAGGAATATTTATAAATATGTGTGTCTACATGAGTTCTTATACAAACACGTACTTCCATGTTCTGTAAGCTGTGTGGGCCTAGAAGCAATGGCACTTTAATAACAACAAGCTCACCAAGTACCCCGATCTTGGTTTCTAATATCATTCTCCAATAAAAGTAATCAGGGTTCTTTGAAGAAATGGCTGATTCCAGCACTGGGAGATAAAATGTACAATGTGAGCCTGGAACATCTTGTAATGCCAGAAAGTAGGGAAGTGTTCAAAACATCCACAATAAGGGTCATATAAAAGTACCCAATTGAAAGAACTCCCAGTGGCTAAACCTTGAACAATTGGAAAAAAAGAAATAAAGTAGTATTGGATTATAGACACAAGTAGAAACTATATAGATACACAAGTCCCTACTGATAAGAATAAATGATTCAATAAATAAATATTTAGAAGAGAATAGAGAAATCTCCTTTGCAGAAGAATTCTAAATAATTTGTGTAGATACCCTGCTCTCAAGGATATTGTTGTATTTTGAGGTTTGTGATGACCATATACTTCTTTCCAAAGAGTACAACAGAGGAAGAGAGAGAAAAAGCTTAATTTTGCAGTTTAGAACTCTGACAAACACTACCTCAACCAGGTAATCAAGGTCAACAGCAATAGTGACAAATCATGTTTATAGTAGATACCCTTAATATGATGTGATCTGATTAGCACTTGACTCCTGTGGTCTACCTCCCTAAAACACATAACACAGACTAATCATGAAACAAACCCCAATTGAGGGTTTTTATACAAATATCTGACCAGAACGCCTCAAAACTGTCAAGCGTATCAAAAATCAAGGAAAGTCTGAGAAACTGTCACAGCAAAGAGAATCTAAGAAGACATAACTATTAAATGTAATGTGGTATCCTGAATGAAATCCTGGAAAAGAGAAAGGATATTAGGGAAAAACTAAGGAAACCAAAATAAAGTATGGACTTCAGTTACTACTAATGAATCATTAATTGTAACAAATACACCATACTAATAATGCAAGAGGTTAATAATAGAGGGAACTGGATACGTGGGGTATGTTGGACTTTGTGCTGTTTTCACAGTTTTTCTGTAACTCTAGCACTGCTCTAAAACTTTAAAAAGTTGATTCTTTTTAAAAAATTAAAACAGCATAAGCAACGAAATTTAAAATACATATCACAATAGGTTTTATTATCATAAGTATGGATATTTTAAGTATTTTTCACCTTTACTCCTTGAGTTTTTCCTCATGCTTGCCCACCAAATTTTTCTTGGAATATTTAAAAAACAAATATGGCATTCAGAGCTTCAATTAAAAAATACAATCATAATAATTAAACAGAATGATGTTCAGAATAATCAGCTGTTAGAGAAATCAAATTGCGCTCTGAAATCAAATTGAGCTCTTATGTCTAACTCCTCAAGTGCAATAACTTTTAAATATAATTTTGCAAGTGAAAAGAGCCAATAACCATTGCTTGCTTGGTTGATTACATGATAGATATTTTGTTCCCTACTATGTAATACTACTATGTAACAATAAATGCCAATAATAATTGCAACACAATCTTTTGCTTTTAAAGCTGTGTAAGAGGCAGAAATAATCATGTAATCATCTTGTAATTATATGGTACTTACTATGCAATTACATAGTAAATACATTGTAAATTCAAAATAATTACATGGTTATTTGCATTATGCATAGTATCTAATCCAATTTTTTTTCTAATCCAATTTTGACACAAGAAAACAGTGATAGCATCCAAAGGGTTACCAAGTTTCTCAGACTTATACCATAAGATTAGTAATAATGGAAGTAATTAAAGGAAGACCTTGAAAGAATGCTTGATGGTATACGATTGGAAACCAGCCATTCATATCTATGACATAAGTAGGAATATAAATTATTGCCAAATAGGGTGGATAATTAGACTATAAATTAAAATTTATGTGAACAACATTTTTGTTATTGGAGATGTCTTCTTTGTTTAGAAGAGAGAAATGGACCAAACTACCCTCATTTCCAGCTCTTTTCCTACTCCGAGAGGTTATATGCAGTGGGAGAGCCATGCCATAGGCTTTGTAGCTCTGTCTTAGGAGACAGATGTTATTTGGAAAACAGTGTGAAGAATTCCATGCCTAGGGAAGACATCTAAAACAATGGAGAATTTATTGGAGAAGAACTAAGGGGATACACATACTTCCATGATACTAGTAGCAAAAAGTGAAATGGCAGACCAATCAGAAGTTTAACAGAGAGAACCAAAGAAAGACATAGGTGGAAAAAAAAAAAAAAACTCCTGGAATTAGTCACCCCTGTGTTGTACTCAGGCAGTAGGCTGAACCCACTGAGGAGCAATCAGAATAGGACATGAGAAAAAATTGAAAATATTACTCAAGCCATGCATCTATCAACAAGGGTGAAAGACTCAATGGAACTGGGAACATAAGCACACTTTTTAAGTAAAGATGGCTGAACAAAAAGCTGCTCTGGCCCAGAAGCAATTGCTAAGAAGCCAGGTTTAAAAATAAAACCACACACATTCTTGGCAATCTGGAAAACTGTGCATGTCCAAGGCTGTATGCTTCAAGGAGTGATTGTGGAGGGAAAATCCAAGCTACTAGACACAGGCTGAATGACAAGTTCAGAGTCAAAAAAGAAAACTTCTAGAACTATAATAGAAGCCTCCAACCATGCATAAGTCCAATCTGAAAGGCCAAGGGCATTTAAGCACAACTTTTGTCCAATTTAAGCACAATTGTGTCACTGTACACAGGCCTGGGACAATCCCTAGGTTGCCAGGCTAAAAGGCAAGAACAAGAAGAACAATCTGTGCAGGGACATCAGAGACTGCACACTGTGGGGAAATAGATTTCACAGAGTTAGTTCAGCCAAGTCACTAAACAAATAAATAAATGGCTAAGTGAAATATAACAACAACCCCAGAGGTGAGAGTGGGATACCATTATCTTGACTTGTTATAATATATACATATGCTAAAATTTTGAACTTTCAAGAAAATATTGTAAGACATGCAAAGAAACAGAAAAGTCTGACCCATACACAGGAAAAGAAGGCAACAGAAACTGCTTTTAAAGGGGCTCAGATGTTTGACTGTACAGAAAAGATTTTAAAGCAACCATTGTAAATATGTGCAAAGAACTGAAGAAAACCATGTCTAAAGAATTAAAAGAAGGTAGGATGACAATGTCTCAACCAATAGAGACTAACAATAAAGAGATAGAAATTTTTTTTAAAGTTCCAGATTGAAATTCTAGAGTTGAAAAGTACATAACTGAAATTAAAAAAGGCACAAAAGGGGCTCAATAGTAGATTTGTACTGGCAGAAGAAAGAATTAGCAAACATAATGATAGATTAATAGAGGTTATACAATCTGAAGAACAAAAGGAAAATAATTAAGAAAAATGAACATTTCTCTGAGAAACATGGGACACCATTAAGTGTGCCAACATATGCTTCTGGGAGTAGCAGAGGAGAGAAGAAAAGGTTAAAATACATTTCTGAAAGGATAATGACTGTGAATTTGCCAAATTTGAAAGTAAACATTAATCTACACATTCAAGAAACTCAACAAACTCCAAGTAGGATAAACACAAAGAGATCAACAAACAGATACCACATAGTCAAAATGTTGAAAGCCAAAGATAAAGAGAAAATCTTGAAAGCAGTAAGAGAAAACAGTTCATTGCGTACAAGGGAACTATGGTAAGATTATTAGCTGATTTCTTATTAGAAACAAAGTAAGACAGAAATCTTTGGGACACCATTTTCAAATGCTTCAAAAAAAGTCAACCAATGGAATCTTATGTCCATGAGAACAATCTTTCAAAAAATGAAGGAAAAAAGACATTCCCAGGTAAACAAAAGATGAGAGAATTTACTGCTAAAAGAAATGCCTTACAAGAAACACTGAAGTTCTTCAGGCTGAAAGCAAGTGTCAACAGACAGTAATTCATATCCACACCTACAAAAAACAATGATCTTTTATATAAAAAATCCTAAGGAATCCACTAAAATTCTCTTAAAACTAATAAATGAGTTTTTCCAGATGGCAGAATATAAAATCCAGATATGAAATTCTAAGTACATTTGCAATGAATAATCTAGAATGAAATTAAGAAGTCAATTCCATTTTCAATGGCATAAAAAGAATAAAGTAATTAGAAATAAATTTAACAATAAATTGCAAATCTTGTACCCTGAAAACTATAAAACATTGTTGCAAGAAATTAAAGAAGTTCTAAATAAATTAAAAACTTTCCACAATCATGTATCTAAAGACTTAATATTGTTAAGATGGAAGTTCTCTTCAATTTGATGTACAGCTTCAATTCCTTTCAGAAATGCAGCTGACTTCATTGTGGAAATTGGCAAGATGATTCTAAAATTTGAATAAAATTGCAAGAGACTCAGAGAGCCAAAACTATTATGCGAAAGAAGAGCAAAGTAGGAGGACTCACATGCCCTGTTTTCAAAACTTACTACAAAGTAATAGTAATAAAGTCAATGTGGTACTGGCACAAAGATCAAGATACAGATTACACAACAGTGGAAGAATACACATTTTCATCAAGTACACAATGAACATTCTCCAAGGAAGAGCATATGTTAGGCCAGAATGTAAGTGCAAATAAATTTAAAATGACTGAATCTTACAAAGTATGTTCTCCTACCACAATGGAATCAAATCAGAAATCAACAATATAAGGAAATTAGAGAAATTCACAAATATGTGAAATTTAAACAACACTCCTAAATAACCAATGGTTCAAGGAGACATAAGAAGAGAAATTAAGAAATAGCTTGAGATGAATGAAAATTAAACCAAACATACCAAAACTCATGGGCTGTGGCTAAAGCAGTGCTCTGAATGAAACCTTTAGCTACAAAAGTCTATATTAAAAGCGAAGAAATATCTTAAATCAATAATCTAACCTTCTACATTAAGAAACTAGATTTTTTTTTAAAAAAGGTAAGTAAACCCAAAGTAAACATGTTTAGAGTGGAAATAGTGAAATTGAGAACAGAAATACAGTTGAGAAAATAAACAGAACTAAAAGTCAGTTCTTTGGAAAGATACACGATATTGACAACCTATCTTGTAGGTAAATTGACCAAGATATATAACAGTCAAATTAACAAGATCAGTCATGAAAGAGGGAACAGCACCATAACCTTAAAGATATGAAAAGGATTATAAGGCAATACTATGAAAAAATGTTTATCAAAACACTGAATAACTTAGATAAATGGACAAATCCTAAAAAGACACAAACTACTGAAACTGATTCAAGATGAAATAGAAAATATTAATTAATCTATAACAAATGATGATTGAATTTGTAATTTTAAAACTTTCCACAAAGAAAATGCAAGTCCCAGATGGCTTCACTGGTGGTGACAATTCTACTAAATACTTAAAGTGATTTAATAGCAATCCTGCACAGAACTCTTCAAAAATCATAAAAGAGAAAAAAAAAAGTCCCAATTTGTTTTATGATAGCAAAGCCAAACAAAAAAAGAAAGAAAAACTACAGAGCAACATCCCTTATGAATACAGGCACAAAATTCCTCAACAAAGCCCTAGCAAATTGAATTAGCCAACATACATAGAGGAGAAAAAATAATAATCAAGTGAGATTTATTACAGAAATGAAAGGTGCTTTACCATCTGAAAATCAATGTGATACAACCCATTAACAGAATAAACTGCAAACACAATGTAATCATCTCAATAGATGTGCATACAAGTACATTCACAAGAAAGCACCTGACAAAAATCCAACAACCTTGCATGGTAAAAAATCATTTGAGAAATTAGGAATAGAAGGGGATTTCCTCTACCTGAGAAAAAGCATCTATGAAAATAACCACAGCTAACATCATACTTAGTGATGAAAAATTGAATGCATTCCCCGCTAAGATCAGAACCAAGACAAAGATGACATATCTCACCGTTTCTATTCAACATTGTACTGGATGCTCCAGTGAGGAAAATTACACAAGTCAAAGAACTATAAAAGGAATACAGGTTAGAATAAAGTAGTAAAATTACTTATATTCACAGGTAGCAGGATCTTACATATATATAAAATCCTAAGGAATCCATGAAAAACTATAACAACTAATAAAAGAACTCATTGAAGTTGCAGAATTTAAGATCAACATACAAAAATCACATATATTTCTATATACTAGCAACGAATAATCCAAAATATATTTAAGAAAACAATTATATTAACAATATCATAAAATAGAATAAAACAGGATAAATTTAACCAAAGAAATTCAAGAACGGATGCTTAAAACTACAGACATTGTTGAAAAAAAATAATGAAAATCTAAATAAATGGAAAGACATCGTATGTTCCTGGATTGGAAGACAATAGTGATAACATGACAGCATACCTCAAATTCATCTACAGATTTACCACAATCCTTAACAAATTTCCAAATTGTCTATTTGCAGAAATTAACCAGCTGATTATAAAATCCACATGGACATCCAAGAAATAAAGTTTCGCCAACATATTATTGAAAAAGAACAGTTGGAAGACTTACATTTCCCAATTTCAATACTTAGTGTACAATTACTAATGATGACAGTGTAATACTAGCATAAGTAAAGACATAAAGATTAATGGAATATAATTGGTAATCTACAAATAAACCCTTATATTTAAGCTTTTTCACTGACTTTCTACAAGGGCAGCAAAACAATTCAATGGGGGGAAACCCATCTTTTCAACACTGCATTCTGAGGCAACTGGATAGCCACATGCAAAAGAATGAATTTTGAACTCTACATCCCACCATATACAAAAATTAACTCTAAATGGATCCTAATTCTAAACATAAAAGATAGCACTATAAAACTCATAGTGAAATATATAGAAGTAATTTTTCATTACCTGGAATTTGGTAATGATTTTTCAGAATTGACAACAAAAATGCAAGTGATAAAAGAAAAATAGATAAATTGGATTGCATCCAAATTAAAATACATTGTGCTACAAATTATGCCATCCAAAGAGTGAAACCCATGGTATGGGACAAAATTTGCAAATCATATATCTAATAACAGATGGTGTGGCAGTTTGATACAGTTATGAATTCCAAAAATTGATACTGGATTATGTTTGTAAACTGGTTTTTTCCTCTGGACATGATTAAGCTATGATTAGTACTTTGATTGGACCACATCAGTAGGACATTGATACATGGCAGAGCAGAGGAGTTAGTTGGAGTTTTGAGTTGGAGTTTTAATGATGGAGCTTTTGAGCTGGACATCCGGGAAGTAAGCACACGGAGGAGCTTGGTCGTGAGGAAGAAAAGAAGGCCCCTGGAAAAGAGACGAGCTGTTCACCTGACAGTTCACAGCTGGCCTTGTGGAAAGAAGCAAAGCCTAAAGAGCCTCATAGTCTACACCTGACCTTGTGAAGGAAACAGAAGAGCTGAGCCCAGAGAGAGGGAAGCCCTGGGAAGAGAGGATTCCAGGAAGTCTGAGCGCTGGCAGATGTCGGCAGCCATGTTGCTCCAACACGTGGCCATAGACTTTGGTGAAGGAAGTAACTTATGCTCTATGGCCTGGTAACTATAAGCTTCTTACCCCAAATAAATACCCTTTATAAAAGCCAACCGATTTCTGGTATTTTGCATCAGCACCCCTTTGCCTAACTAATTCAGATGGGTATACAGAATATATAAGAAACTCTTTCAATTCAATAATAAAATGACATAAAATCAGTTTAAAAATAGACAAAGGATTGGAATAGCTATTACTCAATGCAAATATACAAGTGGGCAATAAGCATATGAATAGATGCTTAACATCAATGCCCATTAGGAAAATGTGAAACAATACCACAATGAGTTATCACTTCACACCCACTATGATAACTATAATAAATGGTTGGAAAAGATGTGGAAAAAATGGAACCCTGATAAATCCTGGTGGGAATGTAAAATTGTGCAGCCATTAGTGTTTAGCTGCTCATGAGAAGCAATTTAACTGTTTCTTAAAATTTTAACAAATTTAACATATGACCCAGCATTTCCACTTTTATGTTTGTACCCCAGAGAAATGAAAACATATTTCTATGTAAATATTTTACATGAAGGATTATAGCAAAACTATTCATAATAGTAAAAAAATGGCAATGATGCATATCCATCAGCTAGTGAATGGATAAAAATTTTAGTATATTATATAATGTAATGCTATTTGTCAATAAAAATGATTTTCTAATACCTCTACAACATGGATGAACTTCCAAAACATTATGCTAAATGAAAGAAACCAAATGCAAAAGACAATATATTGAATGATTTCATTTATATGAGATGTCCAAGAAAAGCAAATCTGTAGCGAGAAAGAGTAGATTAGTGTTTGGCTTGGTCTAGGATTGAGAAAAGGGTGTCAATACACCAGGAACCAGGTATCTTTTTGGAATAACAGATTGTGGTGATGTTTTGCACAACTCTGAAAATTTAATAAAAATCATATAATTTAATACAAAACCTCAATAAAGCTGCTTAAAAAAGGAGGTTCCTTGGTAAATAACTATATAGTAATCATCTCTCATATCTCAAGTCAAAGTTACTTTTTTTGTACTAAGTATAGTATGGCATGTCTGTAACCCTCTTTCTCCTTCAGAGATCATCCCAACCCCTCTCATTTATTTGGGAAGTATTGGGTATCAATCATCCTAGAAGGGTGAAATTAAGAATTGTAATCCAATATTCCAATCTGTTCTAAGCAATAGGAACATGTCCATTTTAAATATATTAAGAGGTACCTCAAATTTTATGTTTTGGTTTAATAGATCTTGGTTTTTCTCTCAGATGTTAGATACATTTTCAAGTAACATGAGAAACACTTCTCAAAATTTAAAGCACTTTCTTATACTTACAGGGAAGCACTTAATTCTAGTGAGCAATGCGATCTGTCAACTTTTAGTTGGGTTTTGCTACAATCTTAAAAATGCACCTTGCATAATGTATTATGTATGGATGGATTAAATCTAAAGGCATAATGTTAACTTCAAGCCCTGTTGTTTATTCAAGTCAATCTACTTATATATACAAATCTGATATTTACCTTTTAAAATATTTAACAGGCATAAGTGCCCATAAATCAGTTATGACAATCATTGTTAAAGCAATCAATAGTAAGGAATATGCATTAATTCAGATAATATTGATAGGCTCATGAACCTGCATCAGTCTTCTATGAAATAAGAAAAATGAGACATCTCCTTAAAAAAATCAATACTTTTCTTTTTATGTCATTCACTTGAAGATTATCAATATTACATTACTTTTTTTACCTTATGTGTCAATTGACTAATTTTTAAATACAGACATCTTTACATTTTAATGTAAAATGATAATCCACAAGGAACTGAGGGGCTAAATATCATTTGATGGAAATATTTCTTGAACATTAAGTATTTTTTATTATATATGTGTGTGTTTGTGTACACTTATACACATATATATGCACTAATACATATATATGTGTAAACACTGCTGACATTTATTTGTCTGCAGCAGCATAAGAAAGCTCTGTCTTTTAAAATACACCCTCCATATGCAGACATGGAAAATGTTCGTTTGTTTCATTCTGAAAGTAAATTCTATGAATAAAATAATGGAAATCTCAGTACACATCTCTTTTAGTCCTTGTGAACTAGGACGCTATGCAGGTATATACTTAGGTAAAAATATAAAATGTGAAATTAAAACACCCAGTCATCAAAAATGAAACATTTTAATTGGTTATAGGTGGAAAATATCTACTTGACAGTCAGTTTCTCACTTTTCACCTAAGTGCTTTGCTGCTTGGATGCCTAATCTTGTTTAGTGTAGGGAAAGTAATTTGACATGAAAGTACCTAGATGGCTGCCGAAAATTAATTGCCAATTAAAAAAGAAAAATGTTTGTGTTACTCTATAAACAAGCCAATGTATAAACCTTTCAGTCTTGTTTCTTTATTTATGTCTTTATAGATCTGGTTTCAAGCTATTTGCATACAATTTACAAATTCACATTATAATTCTCCAGGATATTTATGATTTTATAGTTGTATATATTTTACCTCCATGAGGAATATTTATTTCTGTATGCCTCTACTGCTTATTATTTAACAAAAACATAACATAACATTTGATAGTTTATGTGTCTTCTTTAGAATAAGACATTTTTATTTGTAAATGAGAAAGAAAATATTTTACCATCACCAGTAGGCACAGATGAGCACATGGGCATGTGTGTACACACACACACACACCCACTGACATACACAAGCACCATGCTCACTCGAACATACACACTGACAAACAACACACAACATACTCACTCGCACACACAACAGAAGCCCTGTCCTTTCATTTTAGAAAATGTCCAGAATTCCTCATAATTATGTTAGTTTCCAAAGTATCAAGGATGACAATTTTTCCGAGGTAAGAAAAGCCTCTTTCCCATATGAATGAAACTTTTTTTGAGAAATTAAAGGGTTCTGAGAAGTTTCGGTACTTAAATACTCATAAAGTATTGGTGATTTGGGAATCTAAACTTGCGAAAAAGGAAGCCAATCAAACTTTTAGGTCTCTGCTCTAAAAGGGTAAATTTGGACTGAAGATAAAATTTGGAGCCATGTAAAGAGGAAAATCAAATACTGAGGGAAAAGTACCAATGTCTTAAAAAGTTCAGAAGGGCAATCAATAACAACAGATATAGGGAAAATGGAGAAAGACTGAAGAAATTAATGAGGTTTGGAACCTAGAGATCAGTATAAAGGGAATCTTAGAGGTACCCCTACAATATAAAGGACGGAAGAAAATAAAAATAAAAGATAAGACTCAATCTAGCTTTCTATGACATAGAGCTATGTAACCATAAAAGTATAAGTCCTGGGCCACCTGACTGCTACCTTAATTTTAAATTTTCAGCTTTTTATTGTGACCTAGCAAAGAAGTACAGATTTAATTTTTAAAATAACTACCAAAGACCTTTTCATTTCATATTTAGATCATAGTTTTGTAGGGTCAGGTATGTAATTAACACTTATCATACTTAATATCTGCCACATTTGCATACTTCCGATTTTGAAATTTTGGCAGCTTTTTCTGGTTATGTAAAAGAGCCTGTGAGATGAAAGGTGGTCATTTATTCCAGATCAAGCACTCATCAAAGCTATCATACTGCACCTGGGGGTAAAATATTGATGAAAAGAATCTTTCTAAATATTTTTAGATACAGTTTCCAAAAATAATAACAGGAACTTAAGCGTTTTACTTTGTTATTTAGGAACAAAGGCAAGTATCTCATTAGGAGTTAAATAAAACAATTTATCTTCTTCCACCCACAACAGCAAACCTAAATCCAACTTCCGACATCCTTAATTCTATTCATTTCTTCATCTTTTTCAGTCATACTGTTTTGAAACTTTGGGGTTATCTTGTTCTTGGCCACTATACTGTATTAGTTAAGAGACTACTCTATTTCAAAGCACCAGCCAGTGCTGCACACATAGTGAGCTCTCACTCTGTATTTGCTGACCCACCACTCAATGAAACCCTGTGCATAATACATTTGTTACATTTCTGGCATCTGCCCTGTCTTTTCTTCTCCCATACCTATGTCCTTTATGAGCCCCTCATCACTTTTTGACTGAACCATGAATATCTTATTTTTTTTTTTAGGATTTATTTATTTATTCCCCAACACCACTCATTGTTTTGTGCTTGCTGTCTGCTCTCTGTGTGTTCTTCCGTGCTTGTCTTCTCTTTAGGCAGCACCGGAAACCAATCCTGGGACCTTTCGGAGTAGGAGAGAGCCTGCTCAGTCTCTTGCACCACCTCAGGTCCCTGGCCTGCTGCATCTCTTATTGTCTGTCCTCTGTGTCTCTTTTGGTTGCCTCATCTTGTTACGCCAGCTCTATACATGGGCCAGCACTCTGTGCAGGCCAGTTCGCTGCTCAGGCCAGCTTGCCTTTCACCAGAAAGCCCCAGGAATTGAACACTGGACCTCCTATAGGGTAGACAGGAGCCCAATCGCTTGAGCCACATCCGTTTCCCAATATCTTTTAATATTTATTGATTTCCTGCTATCTATCTATGCTCTGAGAGATGCCTTTACATAAGTTATCATATTAGTTTCCTGCAGGGTAGACACTGATACTGTGAAAAATAAGACATCAAGCCTCTCTGAGTGCAACATTTCTCTGCCTTTGCATTCATAGATCTACAGAGTGGTATCTAATTCTACATCTCCAATCTTAGGTCTTTTGAAACTTTTGAAAGCACAGACAACATTTCTGCAGAATTAATTGCTTACTCTTCTCCCAAACTATCTCAGTAGCACATCTGCTTAGAGTCAATTTTACACAAAAACTTTGAAGTGAAAACAGTATTTCTTAATTTCATCACTATATATATATATATATATATATATATATATTAGTCATTCACAAAGCCTCAGCTTTCAAACAGATCTGGTTGTGTTTTCCAGTCGTAGAATATATGGAGTCTCAACTCTACCACATCATATCTGTGCAATTGCATCTATGTTTATACAGCTATATCTTCAACATCTGGAATAATTTCTCACTCATAAATGCTCCATGAATATTAGCCAAATGAATGGCTAAATACTTGGAAAATGACTAATTAATACCAGTGTCTCCTACTAGACTGTAAGAAGAAGTGTTTATTGTTGTGCTCACTTTTTTGTTGCATTTCCAGGATCCAGCTTAGAGTGTGTCATAGGAAGTGCCACCTGTATAGAAGAAAAAAATGTATACACATGCACACACTCATAGAGAAACACCCAGATCTTTATATTTCACTCTGTTCGTCTTTGCTTTTACAGCTATTTTTCCTGAAAATATTTGTAAAAATGCTACATGTTAGCTTACCACATATGTATGGTTTACCATACCACTAACATGCTGCCCTCCAAGTAGGAAGCCCATTGTACACATATTTGAATCCATAAAGTACTGCAGAATAGACATGTATTTCATAAACGTTCATTGATTTTAGAGCAAAATAATTTCAGAGCCAGTTTGAAGTCCCCCAAAAGAGTTTTGACATATGCAACATGTAATACAATTATGATATACCTAAAACCTTGGTGAAATATCTGTTTTTAACCATCTCACAAGAGCAGATGTAATAGAAGTCTGTGATTGCAAGCAGAAAATTATGGTCTAGGTCCTGGATTGCTAGCATAAGTTGCGTAGCTGTGAATGAGTCACTTAAACTCTCTCATTCAACTTTTAACTTTGCAAATGCAGATATAATATTTGACCTACCAATCTCTCTGTGTTGTTGTAAGGAAGAAATATGTTGATGTTGTATAAATTATAAAGTACTGTATGAATATGTCGCTGTTACCTGGTAGTTCCTGCCCAGGCATACTCTGGACTTTTTACCAGTTGATCTGACAGATTTTGATAAGCTAAGCTTCAAACAAAAGAGATGACACTAAAATAGGTCCCTTCAGACATCTTTGCATTTAATCTTTCTATTGCCATATTGGCTGATAGAGCAAAGGGAGTTAAGTCTCTCTTTGACCACAGTTCCAAAGTTTTCCATTCCAAGTAGAAAATGACAAATGTGCTCTGCATTTCTTTTTTGATACCACTACCTCCAGCCCAGTAACAATGAATCTATAACATGACCTATCATCTATCATCTACTAGCCTCCTTTTACATATGATCAGTCTATATTGTGCTGCTACTCTCTTCACTTTCAAGGTTTCTACTATGAATGAAGAAGTGGCAGCACACCCTTTTGAACATTTTAAAGATATTATAAAAGTTTTAAAGCAAGAAAACAAGCAAAACTTACCATTGTGGTGCTGGTGAGAGTTATTTTTAAGCACTTGTTTAATAAGTATGATTTGCATGGATAACGCATATAGACTGTTGAATCTTAACTCTATTTAAAGTCTGGGAACTTAAAAAAAATTATATAGAAGGCTAGGCTCCACTTCCAGAAATACCTTTGAGTTTGTACTGAGTTTCATGTATTGTCTTAACTGTTCCACTGTTTCATAATTGATTCTGATGACTCAATGTCAAATATGGAATATATATATATATATATAATACACACACATACATATATAATCTGAGAACTACAAACATGCACAATTTACTTTATATCCAAGCTTATTTTTTCTAAATTTCCTTTTAGAAGCTTTTCCCCCCCTTTACATATATGATAATGGAAATGCTACTTGAAACAAAAAGGAATAACCTTTTTAAATCCATATAAAGTAGAGATGATTCATAACTTTTTTAAATAACACACTTAAATTTTACTTCATGGAAATACAGTAACCTTATTTATATGTATTGATAATTAATTTAAACTACCACATGCATTTTGACAAACAGTTTGGACTGAGGTAGTGGCAGACAATAAAATATTTCAAACAATATTGTATTTTTCAAATAGCAACCATTAATGGACAGTTGAATTTTTTTGCATATGCTATTTTAACTATCTTAAGGTAGACAGTAAAATTCAATTTAGAACATTAAAACTATCTTTCCCTACTAAATAAACCATAGGTGTCCCCTACACTTTTGACACTAATGTAATTATTATTAGCTTGTGATTCTTATCTGAGACAGTTATATAGATAAAGTAAGCCCTAAGTAACATTAAATTGGCCAATTTGACATTCTTCTCAGTAATGACCCTGGTGTGGCTGTTTTGCTGCAGAATATGGGTATGATTAAGTAATAGCAGGTAGGATTTTACTGACATTAGTTATTTACAAGTCAATTTTTCTTACTTATCTGAGATCTGTAGGCCATAGGTAATGGATATTCATTAAACATTTTGAGAATTCGAAATAGTTCCATATATAATTAAGTTTGTAGTTTCCAGGCTATATATAAAAGATATTTAACAATGAAGATATTTCACAAAGGTAAAGCCTTTTAGATAGCCACAAATACTCAGATCTGTGTCATTCAAAAACATTTTTCTTAAACAGTCATTTGAAGATTAGAGTTTTATTGATTGGCAGAGTTTTTAAAATAATTTTCTCAGTGTCCAAGGAACATTTCCCACATTTACATTGGATAAACATTAACATGTTACTTTTCTAAACAGTTTATAATCTGATTCCTCACTGCTCTTTTTATATGTAAAATGGAGATACTAGTAATTGTCCCAAGATTATTTCATAATATTGTTTTAATAAAAAAAATTAATATGTTTTTATTGAAGTATATCTTTCATACATGAGCATACAATAAGTCTATAGAAAAGACTGTGAAGTTACAAAATAAACATACATAACATCATACAAGGGTCTCATACATCACCCCTCCACCAACATTTTGCATTGCTGTGAAGCATTTGTTACAAACTATGCAAGAGCATCATCAAAATATTATTACTAACTATAGTCCCTATCTTACATTTTGTGTATTTTTCCATCAACCCACCCTATTTTAAAAATATATATTGTATTACAGAGGTTGTGAACTTGCAAAACAATCATACACATGTGTAGAATTCCTACACAACACCCCTTCATCAACACACCACATCATGTTGGAACATTGGTTACAGATTATGAAATAATATCATCAGACTATTACCACCAAACATGGTCCATAGCATACATTTGGCTCACTTTTTCCATACACCTCCATTACCAACACAGTACATCGTTGTCATTGATGCAAGAATATTATAGTATTGCTGATAAACACAGTCTATAGGTCACACCAATTGTAGTAGTTTTCTGTGCTTCTCCACATTCCCACCACCCTGCAATAGTAATGCACATCTACTCTAGCTCACAGAAGGACACTCTTGCATTTGTACCCTCAACCACAATTCTCATCCACCTCTGGGTTCACTGTGTTATTCAGTCCCTAGGTCATTCTTTAGCTTTCTTTCAATTGACATTTACTTCCTCAGACTAAAGTTTTCAGCCACAATCCCGTTCATAAACCAGTTGCTATTTACTATAATGTGTTACCATCAACTCTATCCATTTCCACACTTTTACAATCAAGTTAATTAAAGCTTCTACATACATTAAGCATCAGTAGTTCTTCTCGACCCTCCTGTTATCTCCTAATAACCTATACTCTAAATTTTAACTCCATGTGTTTATTCTTCCTATTTAGTTCATATTAATGAGACCATGCAATATTTGTCATTTTGTGTCTGGCTTACTTTGCTTAGTATAATGTCTTCAAGATTCATCCATGTTATCGCATGTGTCCCAATTTCATTTCTTCTTACTGCAGCATAGTATTCCATCATATTTATATACCATGTTTTGTTTATCCATTCATTGGTTGATGGACACTTGAGTTGTTTCCATCTTTTGGCTATTGTGAATAATGCCGCTATAAATATTGGTTGTGCAGATATCTGTTTGTGTCATAGTTTTTAGTTCTTCTGGATATATTCCTAGTAGAGGAATTGCTGGATCATATGGCAGTTCTATATTTAGCTTCCTGAGAAACTGCCAAAGTGTCTTCCACAGAGGCTGCACCATTTTACACTCCCACCAACAGTGAAGGAGTGTTTTTAATTCTCCACATCCTCTCCAGCACTTACTGCTTTCTGTTTTTCTAATAATGGCCATTCTATGTGGTGTTAGATGATATCTCATTGTTGTTTTAATTTGCATTTCCCTAATAGCTAGTGATATGGAACATTTTTTCATGTGTTTTTTGGCCATTTGTATTTCCTCTTTGGAGAAATGTCTATTTAAATCTGCCCATTTTTTAATTGGGTTGCTTGCTCGTTTATTATTGAGTTGTATGTTCTATTTATATAGAATGGAAATCAAACCCTTATCAAATATGTGATTTCCAAATATTTTCTCCTGTTGAGTGGGATGCCTTTTCACTTTCCTGATGAAGTCTTTTGAATCACCAGAAGTGTTTAAGTTTGAGGAGGTCCCATTTATCCATGTTTTCTTTCATTGTTCGTGCTTTCGGTGTTAGGTTTAAGAATCCACCACATACCACCAGGTCTTGAAGATATTTCCTTACATTTTCTTCTAGGAGCTTTATTGTACTTGCTTTTATATTTAGGTCTTTGATCTATTTTGAGTTAATTTTTGTATAAGGTGTGAGATAGGGGTCTTCTTCTTTCTTTTGGCTATGGATATCCAGTTCTTCCAGCACCATTTGTTGAACAAACTGTTCTTTCCCAGCTGGGTGGGTTTGACAGGTTTGTCAAAAATCACTTGGCCATAGTTGTGAGGGTCTGTTTTTGAACCATCAATTCAATTCCATTGGTCTATGTGTTTATCTTTATACCAGTACCATGCTGTTTTTACCACTGTAGTTAGATAATATGATTTAAAGTCTGGAAGAGGGACTCCTCCAGCTTCACTATTCCTTTTTAAGATGTTTCTGGATATTCGGGGCCTCTTACCCTTTCAGATAAATTTGATAATTGTGTTTTCCATTTGTTTAAAAAATGCTGGTGGAATTTTTATTGGGATTGCATTGAATCTGTATATCAATTTGGATAGAAATGAAATCTTAAAGATATTTAGTCTTCCAATTCATGAGCATAGAATGTTCTTCCAATTATTTAAGTCTTTTTTTTATTTAGCAATGCATTATAATTTCCTGAATACAAGTGCTTTACATCCATGGTTAAGTTTATTCCTAAATATTTGATTCTTTTAGTTGCTATTGTAAATGGAATTTTTTTCCTGACTTCCTCCTCAGATTGCGCATTACTAGTGTATAGAAACACCACTGATTTTTGCATATTGATCTTGTATCCTGACACTCTACTGAAATCATTTATTAACTCTAGTAGCTTTGTTGTAGATTTTTCAGGATATACAAACATATCACCTGTGAATAGTGAAAGTTTTAATTCTTCGTTTCCTATTTGGATGCCTTTTATTTCTTTTTTTTGCCTTATTGCTCTAGCTAGAACCTCTAGCACTATATTGAGAAACAGTGGAGACAATGGGCATCCTTGTCTTGTCCGTGATCTCAATGGGAAAGCTTTCAGTCTTTCACTATTGAGTACAATGTGAGCTGTGGGTTTTTCATTTATGGTCTTTATCATGTTGAGGAAGTTTCCTTCAATTCCTATTTTGTATAGCATTTTTATCAAGAAATGATGCTGTATTTTGTCAAATGCCTTTTCTGTGTCAATCAATAAGATCATGTGATTTTTATTCTTTGATTTATTAATAAGGTGTATTATGCTGATTGATTTTCTTGTGTTGAACCAGCCTTGCATGCCTGGTGTAAAACCTGCTTGATTATGATGAATAATTCTTTTAACATGTTGTTGGATTTGGTTAGCAAGTATTTTATTGAGGATTTTTGCATCTGTATTCATTAGAGAAATGAGTCTGTAATTTTCTTTTTTCATAATATCTTTATCTGGCTTTGGTATTAGAGTGATATTGGCTTCATAAAATGAGTTTGGTAGCATTCCCTCTTGTTCAATTTTTTGGGAGAGCTTGAGTAAGATTGGTATTAAATCTTCTTTGAATGCTTGGTAAAACTCACCTGTGAAACCATCTGGTCCTGGGCTTTTCATTTGGGGAACTGTTTGATAACTGTTTCAATCTCTTTACTTGTGATTGGTTTGTTGAGATCTTCTATTTCTCCTAGGGTCAGTGTAGATTATTTGTACATTCCTAGGAATTTTTCCATTTCATCTACATTGTCTAGTTTTTTGGCATAAAGTTGTTCATAGTATCCTCTTATGATCTCTCTTATTTCTGTGGGGTTACTAGTAATGTTCCCATTTTCATTTTTTATTTCATTTATTTGCATCTTCTCTCTTTTTTCCTTAGGCAGTCTAGCTAAGTGTTTGTTTATTTTGTTAATCTTCTCAAAGAACCAACTTTCGAGTTTGTTATTTCTCTCTATTGTTTTTTTGTTCTCAATCTCATTTATTTCTGCTCTGATCTTTGTTATTTCATTCCTTCTACTTGCTTTGGGATTAGTTTGCTGTTCTTTTTCTAGTTCCTTCAGCTGGGTAGTTAGGTCATTGATTTTAGCTCTTTCTTCTTTTTTAATGTAAGTATTGAGGGCTATAAATTTTCCTCTCAACACTGCCTTCCCTGCATCCCATAGGTTCTGATATGTTGTATTCTCATTGTCATTCATCTCAAGATATTAATTGATTTCTCTTGAAATTTCTTTTTTGACCCACTAATTATTTGAGTGTGTTTTTTAATCTCCATATATATGTGAATTTTCCCTTTTTCTGCGACTTGGTGATTTCCAACTTTAGTCCATTATGATCAGAGAAAGTGCTTTGTATAATTTTGATTTTGTTGAATTTATTGAGATCTGCTTTGTGACCCAACATATAGTTTATCCTGGAGAAAGATCCATGAGCACTTGAAAATAATGTACATTCTGCTGTTTTGGGGTGCAATGTTCTGTATATATCTATTAGGTTTAGTCCATTTATCATATTATTCAAGCATCTCTGCCCAGATGTTCTATCCAGTACTGGGAGTGCTGTATTGAAGTCTCCAACTATTATTGTAGAGATGTCTATTTCTCCCTTCAGTTTTGTCC
>JAQZBX010005321.1:35109-56936 GCA_029593785.1 Cabassous unicinctus
TTGGTTACTGCAGGCATGGAATATCTTTTTCCAACCTTTCACTTTCAAACTACTGGTATCCTTGGGTCTAATGTGAGTCTCTTGCAGACAGCATATAGATGGCTTATATTTTCTTATCCATTCTGCCAGTCTGTGTCTTTTGATTGGGGAGTTTAATCCATTAACATTCAATGTTATTACTGTAAAGGCAGTTCTTATTTCACCCATTTTGATCTTTGCATTTTATCTGTCATTTTATTTTTGACACTTTTATTTACTGTTACAGATACAGTCATCATTTCCAGACTCTCTTCCAAGCATCTCTCTCCTGTCTTTTCTTTTCAGGCTGTAACACTTCCTTTAGTATTTCCTGCAAAGCTGGTCTTTTTGTTATAAACTCTCGCAGTTTCTGTTTATCTGTGAATATTCTAAACTCACCCTCATTTTTGAAAGGTAATCTTGCTGGATATAAAATTCTTGGCTGACAGTTTTTCTCTTGCAGTATCTTAACTATATCATACCACTGCTTTTTTGCCTCCATGGTTTCTAGATGAGAAACCAACACTTAATCTTATTGGGTATCCCTTATATGTTATGCATTGCTTTTCTCTTGCTGCTCTCAGAATTCACTTTGTCTTTGGCGTTTGACATCCTGATTAGTATTTGTCTTGGAGTTGGTCTATTCAGATTTATTTGGATGGGAGTATGCTGTGCTTCTTGGACATGGATATCTATGTCTTTCAATAGGATTAGGAAATTTTTTACCATTATTTCTTCAAATATTCCTTCTGCCCCTTTTCCCTTTTCTTCTCCTCTGGGACACCCATGACATGTATGTTTGCACTTCTCTTGCTGTCATTTGGTTCCCTCAGACCCTGTTCAATTTTTTCTATTCTTTTGTTCATCTGTTCTTTTGTATATTCACTTTCAGAGGCTATGTCTTTAGCTCAACAATCCTTTCTTCTGCTTCCTCAAATCTGCTGCTATATGCCTCCAGTGTATTTTTACTTTCATTTATTGTACTTTTCATTCCCATATGGTCTGCTATTTTTCTATGTATGCTTTCAAATTCTTCTTTGTGCTTATCCAATGTCTTCTTAATGTCCTTATTCTCTTTAGCCATCTCATTGAATTTATTAAGGAGATTTGTTTGAACAGCTATGATTAGTTGTCTCAACTCCTTTATGTCATCTGCAGGCTTATCTTGTTCCTTTAACTGGGCCATATCTTCTTGTCTCTTGTTACGGCTTGTAATTTTTTGTTCGTGTTTTTTTTGCATCTGGCTTGCTAGATGTATTTATTCTGGGTGCAGTTTCTCCTTTAGTTTAGGGCTTTCTTGTCTTTTCTCCCTTGCTGGTTGTGTATCAGGAACCAAGGATGTAGTTGGTGCTGTAAGCTATGGAGGCTGAAGTTGCCCACATTGCCCCAGGAATTGATGAAGCTTTTCCCACCTTTCTCCTCTGTCAGGGGTAGGGACAGAGCTGCAGCCATGTATAATAATCCAAGTTAGGCAGGACAAGACTGTCTGTAGTTGTCCAGAGAGATGGATAATGTTTCACACCCCTTCCTCCCCTACCTTGGGCGGGGATGAGCCATATCTGCAGGCAGCAATCTATGTCATGTGGGTCCAAAATTACCACAGTTACTCAGGTAAACTGACATAGCACCAGACCCCCTCCCTGCCAGGGGTGGGAATTGACCCTCTGGAGTGCCCAACAATCTGATCTGTGTGGACCAAATATGCCTGCAATTGCTGTGAGAAGCTGAGGGAGTACTGTCTCTTCTGCCCTTTAGGGGTGGAAACAGAACCACCAACACCCAACAGTTCAGTCCTTTTAGGCTGAAAGTACCCACCGTTGCCCAGAGTGGCTGAGGAAGCACCAGCTCCCGCCTATCTTATTAAGGTATAGGGTTGGATCCACAGGCACCCAACAGTTCAGTCCCTGTAGACTGAAAATACCCACCATTGTCTGGAGAGGCTGTGGAGACACCAGCCCCCTCATATCCTAATGGAGGTGGGGGTGGATCCATAAGCATCCAACAATCCAGTCCATGCAGACTGAAAGTCTGCCATTGCCCAGAAAGATTGTGGAAACACCAGCCTCCTCCTTTCCTATTGCAGGGTGAGGGTGGATCCACAAGTACCCACCAGTCTAGGCTGTGTGGGCCAAAAGCGGCTGCAGTCACCCAGAGAGGCTGAGCAAACAGTCTGTCTCTTATCTTATTGAGGATAGGGGTGGAGCCACAGGTGCCCAATGGTCGGGTTTGTGCAGGCAGAAAGCACCTGCAGTTGCCCCGAGAGGCAGAGGAAACACCAGCCCCTCTTATCCTATGGTGGGACAGAGGTGGAGATGAACTCGAAGGCACTCAAGAAACCAGTTCGTGTGGGCTGAAAACTCCTGCCATTGCCCTGATAGGCCAAGGATACCCAGCACCTCTCCTATCTTATTGGGGTGTGAGCATGCAGCCCCAGGTGACTGACTATTCAGTCTGTGCCAACAGAGAGCATTTGCAGTTGCCTGCATAGCCTGGTACAGGTCCTGCCAGTTTCCTCTCTGCTGGAGGTAGGGCTGGAGCCTAGGCTAGGGCTGTAGCCTGATTTTAATGGAAAGAGGCCAGTCCATAATTTCACTGGCTTTTCAGTCAGCCAGTCTTCCCCTCATGCCAGGATCAGAGTCAAAATGGCAGCTACTGGAGTCTTTCCAACTTGGACAGGCTCAAATCCTATCTGTTTCTAGGATTACACTTTAGCCAGCAGAGTCCACTTATCTGTAGCTGAGGTCGTCGGTGGACAACTGTCTCTTCCTTCACCGTTTATGGGTAATGGAGCTTCTAAGTCCAGCCACAGAATAACTCCTGAGGTGGCTTGTGCTGTTAGAGTAGGATGGGCACCGGCCTCTGCAGCGTGGCTTGCAGTTTCCCTGAGAGATTGTGCAGGTTCCCCCAACTTCCTCCCTGCCGGAGTTGGGCTTGGGGTTTAGGTAGATCTGCAATCCGACTTTGGTGGAAAGAAGCTGGTCCTTACCAACACTGTGATTGTCAACCAGCTCCACTTCCCCTCAGGCCAAGGGTGGAGTCAAAATGGTGGCTACCGGCCTCCTTCTGACCTGGATAAGCTCAAAGTTTAGTTGTTCCTAGGATTATACTTTTGCCTGCTAAATTCACCCATCAGTAGCAGAAATCGGTGCCACACCGTGTCTTCCTACCCTGTTTTTTGGGAACTGGAACTTCCAATTCCAGCCATGGAATAGCTCCTGAGGCAGCTGGTGCTGCAGGTACTGACCTCTGTGGTGTGGAGAGCTCTACTCATGAATCCTTTCTGCAAATGGGCAGTTTCCTTCTTCCATACTTTCAAGGATGTTGCAGGATACTCTTCTGGTCTCCTGGGGCCCCCAAACAAGTGCTTTAGGTAGTTCTGGGTAATTACCAACTGCCCTGCAGCAAAAGCCAACTCCAAGAGCTCCTCACTCTACCACCGTCTGCGCTTCCCATCTTAATAAAAAATTTTTAAAAGGCATATTAAGTCACTTTGGAAGAAAAGGTTTCTTCTATAAATTAGAAGATTAGTTTTCCAGTAGAAGAATTTGAAGCAATAACTCAGGGACTAGATTAACTATTTAAAAGCTTCACTTTAATGGCTCATGTTAGTTAATTCCCCATTTGGCTAGGAGATCTTGAGGTTGGAACTTTATTTCCCTGCTTGGTGAGCCACACTCAAGACACAGAATTTTCACTTTTCACATAGAATATGTGAAGGGATTGAGATGAAGAGAATTGTCACATATCATACCTGAAAAAGAAATTGGACTTGAGTACTGAAAATCACATGCAGTTTAGGAGAAAAGTTTGGGGAAAATTCCTAATTTGGAACAATATAGGGGCTAATTCCCATGAAAACTCAGGTAGCAGGTTCCTTAACTTAAGAACACTTTCTGAGTGTCCATTGGACTGAGGTAAAACAGAAAAACAGGAAATTTCCTCAGTATTAGTCAACTTTTGCTGCAACAGTGCTGAGTAACAATCTTTAAATTCTCAGAAAGTGATAGCTAAGACTGAACAAATGATACAATCCACCATACCTTTCAAAATAAAAGACTAGAAACTAGAATCTATTAGGTTGGTGGAAAAGTAATTGCGGTTTCGGACCATAAATTTTAAATCATTATCACTAGGCTCAAACTCATCTTTATTAATCAAAATAGGAACCATTACAATCAACACATTTTTGCCAACAAGAAATAAGTTTGTTGTTTATTCCTGTAGCGTAAAAATCCGTGCTTTGAGATTCTATGAACTCCTGGAAAGCATTTTCTGCATCCTCCTGGCTGTGGAACCGTTTTCCCTGCAAAAAGTTGTGGAGATGCTTGAAAAAGTGGTAGTCGGTTGGCAAGAGGTCAGGTGAATATGGCTGATGAGGCAAAATTTCAGAGCCCAATTCATTCAACTTTTGAAGCGTTAGTTGTGTGACGTGCGATTGGGCATTTTCGTGGAGAAGAATTGGGCCCTTTCTGTTGACAAATGGTGGCTGCAAGCATTGCAGTTTTCAGTGCATCTCATCAGTTCGCTGAGCATACTTCTCAGATGTAATGGTTTCTCCCGGATCAGACCTGCAGCAGACCACCAAACAGTGACCATGACCTTTTTTTTTTTTTTTTGGTGAAAGTTTGGCTTTGGAAAGTATTTTGGAGCTTCTTCTCGGTCCAACCACTGAGCTGGACGTTGCCAGTTGTCATATAAAAGCCACTTTTTGTTGCATGTCACAAACCAATCAAGAAATGGTTCATTGTTGTTGCATAGAATAAGAGAAAATGATACTTCAAATTGACAATTTTTTAAATTTTTGGTCAGATCATGGGGCACCCACTTATCGAGCTTTTTCTCCTTTCCAATTTGCTTCAAATGCCAAACGACCATAGCATGGTCAACTTTAAGGTCTTCACAATTCTCTTGTAGTTGTAAGAAGATCATCTTCGATAATTGCTCTCAATTGGTCGTTGTCATCTTCCAATGGCTGGCCACTATGCTCTTCATCTTCAAGGCTCTTGTCTCATTTGCAAAACTTCTTGAACCACTGTACGTTCATTAGCAGTTCCTGGCCAAATGCATTGTTGATGTTGCAAATTGTCTCCACTGCTTTATGACCCATTTTGAACTCAAATAAGAAAATCACTCAAATTTGCTTTTTGTCTAACATAATTTTCATAAGTCTAAAATAAGTATAAAATAAACAGCAGTAATAAGTCATTAGCAAAAAAACATAAAGCGAGAATGCACATTAAAATGATGTATAACATAGCCACATTTATTTAAGAATGTTTTCCAATAAAAAATGGGAAATTTCAACAATACAAAACCACAATTATTTTTGCACCAACCTAATGGACTTGACTTTGTCACTGAAACTCACATAGTACAGTAACAGTTAACACCACTCTCAAGATGGGTACCTGGGATAATTCCTGTTTCATTGAAGGAAGTGATTCATTTATTAGCAAATAGAATGCTAGTAATTATACATGCAAATTGCAAATGAATTGCCTAAATTATCACTCATGGCTTCTCATAGGCAGATCAAGTTGATGGTTCCATCTATGGGAATGGAGAATACAAGACCATAGAAATGAATAACTTTCTAGTCACTGGAGAGCTTAAAGGTATAATAAAATGATAGGTGCAAACTAAAAGTTCTTGAGTAAGTTATGGGAGTTCTATGACAGCCTTATATTTCCCTAGAAGCCAGCATCTTGAGGTTGAGAAATTACAGTGTACATTGAATTCTGAGGGTCTTCTTGTATCTTAAGTTTTAACTGGAACATTCATTGGGAAAAAATTGGAGAGTGATACTGAGAATGATGATATTTGGAAGGATTTATTTGATTTACATTACCCTCAAACTCCCACTCCACTGTGCCTCACTTGCCAACATAGTCAAGTGTTGGTCTTCCTTTGTTCACAGATGCTGGAGTGCCGTTTTCTCATTTTTCACCTCCATGACTTGTCAGTGCTTACAGGCCCATTAATGGAGTCAGATTCCAGCATAGCATGTCCCAGGGGATGAGAACACTTACATGACATAAGAAATGCAAGACTATATAATGCATATTGGCAAAAAAAAAAAGACCACAGAATTTTGTGTGGAAGTAATTTCTGAGGATGCTTGAGCAAAAAAAGGAAGAAATGGTTTTTAAATTGATTAAATTTATTGATATAAATATACTGGATATCTGTGCTATCCAATAGAAATGTAACATAAACTGCATATATAATTTTAATTTCTAGTGGCCATATAAAAGTAAAAACAAACAGTTAAATTAATTTTAATAATATGTTTTTTTACCTAATCTATTCAAAATATTTTCATTTCAACAAAAATCAATATAAGAATGTTAATGATATATTTTACTTTTTCACCAAGTCTTAAAAATCCAGCATGATTTAACATTTATAGCACATCACAACTCAGATGCTAAATTTCCATCAGGCATAGTTGATCTGTTTCATTATCACAAAATTTACATATGAGGAAGTAGATTCACGTATCCAAGAATTTCCAAGCATACTTAAGTGTTTTCTGATAAAGAATCAAGTATCAAAATATGGTTTCCTTTCATATTTATTCCAAATTGACAAAATTGGTTTACAATTTTATAAGAATTGTTTTGACTTTGAAGCAAAAATATGTAATTCTCAAAGGTATTCCTGTCTACATTCAGTAAATTCACTAAATAGGGTGTCAATATAACATTATTATTGATTTGTATCATTAAAAGTTTCAATTTTAACATAAATTCTTGTACTTGTATAGCTAGGTCACAAAGAAGCTTTTCCTTTCCTTAGAGCATCACATTTAGTTTGTTGATAGATAGGATGATATCATTGAGAAAACATAGATCACAGTATCATTTATCTTTGATTATTTAATATTTAGCAAGTATTCCTTTTGTTCCTTTTGGAATGAATAGTACAATTAATCTTTGTAAAAGGCTTCCATGACTCACTAAGGGTGCGTTGGTAAAGAACACATGATCATTAATTTTGTCTTCTATTTCTTTCAACAATTCCGTAAATTAGTGATGATTCAAAGCATTTGCATATGCTGAATGATTTTAACAACTGTATCCATGACACTTTTCATAATGGTTGCTTTATTAAACTGAGTACAGATATTTTCTGTATGCATCATGCAGCAGAATGAAACCATAAGGAAAATAAGTCTCTTGTTTCAAAACTTCAATAAATCTAGATTTTGAACTAACATAGGTAGAGAGAGTATCAGCTGATATGAAAGAAACTAATTTTTCATATATAGGTGAATTCTTCTTTGAAAAATAAAAAGATTTTTATATACCACGTTTGACGCTGTTATGCCACATATTGACATTTCTTTGTAAATTTGGAAGATTTTTAAGACAAAACATAGCCAAAGTATTAATTAAGCAGTGTCTCACGCTCTGTGACTCTTCTCCTCTACAGGTTTCAAAGGAAGCATCACCCTGCCCACATCTTGATTTCACAAGTCTATCATGCAGAAATGCAAGACAATAAATTTCTCATGTTTAGAGTCACCAATTTTACAGTAATTTGTTACAGCAGCCCTAGCAAACTAAGTATTACTACAAGAAATATTGTACAACTCACAAAATACTAGCCATGTGTCTGGTGTGTTATCACTGAGGCGAAGAGAGCAAACGTGGTGACCCGGAAACCATGGAATTTTGTGCTGTATTATTTTTTTCATCAGTTTCCTCTTCTCTTCTGAGGGAATCATAGGTATTGTGCTGTAATACATTGACTCTATTCTGCTCAAGGGTGATGTTGGTAATCTACAAACCTACTGCTGATTGGATTTTACCCTATTCCTAAACTGCCTTGTCACGGACAAGCTGTAGATCAACTATCAGTGCTGTTTTCTTGGAACGTTTCAGGATTACTGTTGGGAAATGATCTCTATATGGTTTTCTCTTTTCTATTCAAGATTTTTCAAACTCTGTTTTATAGAGTATTGGAATGTACAAGGGATATTGTTCACTTGCTAAACTACAAAGATGTACCAAACCATCAATCAATATTGAATTATCATGGACATTCATTCACAAAGACTTACCAAGAATCAAGGATAACCAGATAAATGAGGAGATCCAAGACATGAAAAAAAAAGAAACAAAAGAACAATCTGTACAACTGACTTCTGAAAGGGATAAATCAGATAACAGAAGAAAGCATTGAAAAAAATATTAACGTTGTCAGGAAAGTTTGATAGGCTCTTGTTTCAGGAAAATCTGAATAATTTACCATATATCTGAAAGAAAAGAAAGAAACAAAAGAGGGAAGGTGGGAGGCAGGAAAGAAAAGGAATAACTAGAGAAATAAAGGATTCTTGGAAATTAACAATAGTGTTGCCATATCAAGAAAACAATAACATAAATAGATGTAAAAGGCTAGATGTTGATATGGAAAATAAACTGAAGGCTATATCTTGATATAAAAAGTGAAAGGGAAAGGAGAAAGCAAATATGAGAGAAGAGTTAATAACAACGAGCTTAACTCCCAGTCATCTAACAATTGTCAATTTGTATTCCAGAAACAGAGAACTACAAATAAGGAAATAAAGAAATCATAGTAAAATATTCCTGCATGGATTCTTGAAACATATGAAACTTCACAAACTACTTACTACTGAGCAAGATAAAAGAAAAGATATGCACATAAAAACATCCTACCCATAAGGAAAGAAAATCTTACTGACTTAAGGCACTGTCCACAGTACCAGATTCTATGAACCAGTGGAGATATGTCTTGAATGATTTGAAAGCAATAAGAGAAAATAATTTTGAGCTTAAAATTCTGAAATCAGATAAAATAATATTGAAGTGTAATGTAAAATAAAGACATTTTCAGTCATAAAGTAAGAAGAATGCTGAAGCTATTTTATGTAAGTTAATACTCTAAAAGGTTCTCTAGGAAAAAACAAGAGGAAAAATGGAAATAGGAATATGAGAAAGAAGATTACATGAGATAGAAAAAATGGTGGCAGAATGTGACCTGGATGAAGCAAAATAACTGAAAACATTGTTTTAAAATTGGTTGTCCTGGATGCTTAGAGAATTGTACTTTGGCAAGGTTTTATTGACATAGGGATTGCATTTCCTTCCCAGTAAATCTAAATACAATACTTGGTTCACCAGTAAATAATATTTAAGAAAATATAATTTGTTCAAAGCCAATCTAAAATTTTAAAAGCGGAAAATGTTCTTCTAGCTCCGAAGCATGGTGTAAAACTTAAAAACTATAAAGTTATAATAAACATAACAAAATCAAAAGGTGAAGACTTGAGGAAGGATGGGAAGTAATGTAATGTGAAAAAACTTCCTCTTTCACACTGAGGCATCAAAAATAGATTTCAAAGTTGAAATTATTTTTACATCTAAGAACACTATTTAATATATGCTATTATTATTATATGCTTATTATCAGACATTCTGCTTTCTATTTACCTTCTTCTTGCCCAGAGTTCATTTGAATAAATAAAAAATGTTCTCATCTGTCTTAGATTTTACATTTATGAACACTGTATATTTTATAATAGGATTAAAAAGAGCTATTTTACTATCCATTAAAAGTGATTGGCAAAATAACTTCACATATTCTCACAAAGCAAACACAATTTTTGAAGGGTTCCCCGTGAGAAACTTGTCTTCAAGTGAAAAATGGAAAATAATTAGGAACATGGGGAATAACCAAATCACCCAAAACAAAGAGGTGACTAAGTAGAAAACTTGTATTACACAGCAGAACTCAAGTGTTCAAAATTCTAACATTTTACTTAAGGAGTTAAGATCGAGTCAACAAGTCCCAAATCAGCCTTTCTATTTTAAAAAGAGACAAAAGGGATACTCTAATGAGCTTAAACTCATAGCCTCAGAGATAATGAGAGCAAGAGCCCTTGGTCTGTAAGCAGCAACTCCCTTTGTTTCACATTGAATACCCTCATCTAGTTATTAGTTCTTCCTCCAGTAATCTGTCAAACAATGAGGGACTAGAATTTTAAAAGGTGCATCACCACAGAAAACGAGTTAGTGCTGAGCCAGTGAAAAGGTGAGATAATGAGATTGACATTGCTGACACTGGAAATCTGGTGATATAAAGATTAGTTTACAATCAAATTACCCTCATATACACTTATAGCTAAATAAGTAAAGAAGCCACCTGTAAAATATTTTCCCCACTAGTAATGGTGTGGAGACTATTATAACAAACACATGTTTTAGGCAGAGAGGAATTCAGTGGAAGTTGCTAGATGCACAGGTTGTTTAAAACTAGGCAAGAGTCTCTTAAATGAATGATTCATCCATAGTAATGACACTAATTCATTATTGAGTTGCAGTTTATATCTATTTTCATTTTTTTCCAATCTGTTGCAGTGCAATTGAAGTGGTGGTTGTTTTGTGTTGTTGTTTTAAAATGTTGTTTTAAGTACATAATTTTACTCCATTTGTGCCAGGAAAATGCCCAAACACCTTCATTAGAAATAAAGCAAATCTGTTCAACAGCACACTGAACAGCAGGCACTATATGCTTTATTGAACAGAAAAGCTTTAACAAACCTTATCTTGTACACATGTTCATTCTGCCTACGTCTGTTTACGTTCATGAACTTCCAGAAAATATGGGTGCAAAAACAAAGTAGTGTTTAGCTACCCTACTTTCTTGGCCAGGTGGTTGATTATATGGTTTGGCATATTTTTTGCAGGTGCTATACAAAATCATATATCCCAGCTGCTCAGCCCACTGAGTAACACTTTGCTAAATGACACAGCCCCAGCCATACATAACAACATATAATGATGCTAGAGTGATATCTTTACTAGACTCATTTTGTGCCGAAAAGAATTCTCTGAGAAAGACATTTCCCTGCCTTCATTTTTGCTTCATGCTGGGTAATGTTGGCAAGAATTATTCATGGCACATGTGAGCAATTCAAAGAAATATTGTAAAAAAAAAAACAAAACCAACAAGGCAGCTTTGCAGAGGTGCACTATCTGCTTGATGACTTGGCATGCTGCCTCTGGTGCTTGGCACAGCACCCTGGCTGCTGGCACAGGGGAGATTATATAGACTTGCCATTGGGCCTCAACTCTGCAGCTTGCTGTGCATGATCAATATCGACCAACTGCATAAACAACCCATGAACCTTGTATCTGAGGGATAGCAAATAGCATTTGAATTATTTTACATAAATCTGAAAATGTAATCGTGGTTGACATTCCTATTAGTATTATATCTGAGCACGATGATCATAATTGAGTAACATTAAATTTAGTTTATTGAACAGCAGTCCACTGCCCGCTTTACTGTGACTATGATCTGTGTAATGAAAACAGCAGAACGAAAAATTCTCTCGGTTGGTTCACTTCCTGGAGAGCAGCCAAAGTATTTATTGTTATTTGTGCAATTAATGGCTATATTGATTCCTCCCACCCCCCACCCCCCAGTAAATAGTAGATAAGTTGTGCTGTTTTCTTAGCTCTTCAAGGTTTGTTTCAGCTGTAATTAATGTGACTGTAAGAATAATACTCAATTGTTCTTAGTAACTGTTTTCAGTGTCTGCAGCATTTGTAACTTATACAATGCTTTCTGGTTTGAAATGATTAAATTGATAAGTGGCTCTATTGCCAAAATAATCCCATATGTTGAAGTATGATTTATTAATGTTCAAAATTCAGAAGGTAAAACTTCACAAGCCAAAATGCTGTGGTGGTTAATCATCTGTACTTCCAGCTAATTCCATAATCCTCAACGTGACAACCAATTCATCATGCAGAAACGGCAAATTCATATAAATCATATTTCCAGTTCTACATGCAGTCAATAAAATATATCACACATTTCCCATAAATTATGTGATATAATTTAAATTTATTTTTCAAATTAAAACTCTAACTATCCTATGTGTTTCTCCATTGTGCCTGTAAAGTAATGAGTCTGATACTGGCACATTTAGAAAATCATACCATGCACGGCAGAGAAGAATTGAAGTCTTCTGGTTTAGGAAGAAGTAATAGCATATTGAACACTCTATTCTCTCCAAGATAAGAGAATTTTCTAACATCTTCTACCATGCTTCTATTCCTTACCAGATAGGATTTGAAGATCTTTCTTAGGATCCTTCCATCTCAGAGGAGGTAGGTAAAGAAGGCAGATCAGAGTTGGCATCATTTTGCACATATTTTGCTATTGAAGCAACTAGAGTAATCCACTTCCCTGTGAATATGCTCCTCTAGACTTTCTTTTCTTTCAGGCCCTAGTCTCACTTTGCAACTTAATTTCCTGGATTTAGATTGAACATTCTGCACTTCTTCTCTGTCTTTTTAACCCTCTCCTCTAAACTCTACTTATTATTCACAATAAAAATTAAAATAATGAGCAGATAGCATTCCCAGCAAGCCTGATGGGTCACACGAGTCACAACTATGTTTTAGTTCTCTAAGAAATGGAATTGTGGAGAGTAGCAGTCTTCTGCCTTTACTATGTACAGTTCCTGATGTTTTCCCATTTAAAACTAGGACTCTACAAATCTTCAATTTTAGGTGTGCAAGGCAAGATAAGGCAGTCTAAACTTAATTGATCATATAAATCATTCTAAATGTATTAAATTATGTAGCATTTCAGAATCTAGAATCCTCCTTACAGGAGGATCTATCTGACGATACCTAAGGCTAGTAAAGTCAACCAAAAAGCAACCCATTTAAGGAATACTGTTTGGGTCCTGTTTCCCTCTTTCTTCTATTTTTGATAAATCTTCTGTATCAATACTATTTTACTTTAAAGTTTTGAATCTGTTCTTGTGATCCTAAACGTGATTCATCCCTTGAGCTATCTGAACCTACTTCATCTCTTCCTTGATGCCCTGGCTGCCTCTGGATCTGACACATACTCCTCTACATGTGGGGAGACCCCAACGGTTCTGACCAGTTCCTTTATTAAAAGAGCAATACAGCATATTATATGTAGTCTGATTGTGTTGAAAATAAAAGACATTGTTTTAGAGTTGTATGTCTACAATTAAGAATGAAATTAACAATTTTTCAATAACTCATTGCCATTCAATAAATTGTGCCTTTCTTGAAATGTAATTATTAATATTTATATGTAAGAAGTAATGTTTCCTCTGGAAAAGAAAATTTGTCTTAAAGATGGATTACTATTAAGGTTCAAAAACACTGTATTGCAATGGTAACAATTAGTTCAACCAGTTTCCACACTGTGATTAAAAGCATACAAAAGAAGGGGATTTAGGGGACGAGCCAGGAACAGACTGACGGAAGAGAGTAGTGACTGAACTAGCACTTGAGTGGACACACAGAGATAAGAACACTAGACTCTCTGGTAGGCAAAAGGATGGAGATATTAAATCTCAGCATGAGATGTAGCATGGACTGGTTCACAGCATTAATACGAGTGAGAAGTGTTAGAAGATACTATATACATGGCCTCCTTGCTGCATGAGGGACTAACTCTAAAACACTACATTTCTTAAGATAGTGCCATAGCTGGATTGCAAACATACCCCTTCATTCATAGATTTCTGCTCTCCCAGCTTCATGAATTGCCCCCTATTCGGTATCCAGATGGAGATGAGGCGGAGGTGATTTTCTTAAAAATGAGTTCAATAATAGCATAAAGGAGGAGGAAGAAATGGAGATATATTGGCACCAAGATTCTATATTTTACCAAAATTAAGTTAGCATTAGTTTATAGTAGGTTGTGATAACTTATGATACATATTATAATCTCTAGAGCAACTACTATGAAAAATAAACAAAATAAATATTAAAAAATCAACAAAGAAATAAAAATGATACACCAGAAATAACTATTTAACACAAAATAAGGCAGTAAAGGAGTCACAGAGGAAAGATGAAGACAGAAAACAATTACCAAAATGGCAATTGTAAATTCAACAATATAAAGAAAATAAAAAGACAAGGGTTACAGAGAGTATAAAAATTAGTACTCAACTGTATGCTGTTTTCCAGAGCTACACCATAGATTCAAAAAACACAAATAAGTTTAAAGTAAAGGGACAGAAAAGACATTTAGACCAGGCTAAGATTCACCATAAGAGAGGTGGAGAAGCTATATTAATAGCAGACAAAATCAACATTAAGACAAGAAATATTACCATAGTCAAAGAGTGACATTTCTTAATGTTACAAGAGTAAATCCAGAGGGAAGTTATCAATGTTTATGTTGCTTACAACAGAATTAAAAACTTTTGAAAGAAAAACTACAGAATTGAAAGAAGAAATCGAAAATTCAAAAATAATAATTGCAGATTTCAATTCCCTATTCTCAAGAGTTTATACAACAGCTAGATAGGAAAACCAGCAGGGTTACAGAAGACTTATACAGAAGACTTAAATCATATTTATTCAACAATTCAATCAAAGACTGTAGAATACACATTCTTTTAAATTCCATGTGAAATAATCTCCTGTAAGGACCACATGTTGGACCACGAAACAAAAATGAATAAATTTTAAAAGACTGACACCATATACAATATATTACTGACCACAACATAATTAAATTATAAATCTATAACAAAAATATATATGGGAAAAATGCCAAATATTTGGAAAATAAATAACACATCTCTAAAAAGCAAATGGGTCAAAGAAAAGATTTCAAGAGAGATTTGCTGAAACTGGACATTCACATCACCTTCACGTGGTAATGCAAGGAGAAGCTAAAGCAGTCAATCTGGTTAGGAAAACAATAGATCAATTTTTATCATAGCAAAATGGGAAAACTCAACAGTATAATCTTTAAAGTTAAGCCTCTAAGGAATATTATGCCAATGTGCCTTACCTATTCTTCTGATACAGAATGTTGAACTACACAATAGTGTATTTTTTAATAACTATATATTAATGAGACAAGATTGCCTGTGTGACTAGTAGTAGAAATTCTATTGACTTACATGTGTGCTGCATGCAATGCCAGAAACTCAAAAGACTTGAGATTTAATATATATCAAAAACGATTTGCAAGATTTCTAATCAATTGATTTTTTAAAAATAGGTGGCTATATTTTGACTGAAAATTAGGAAGCTGTTTTATAGAACTTGAATATCTGCAATTAAAAAAAAAATCCTGCCTATGTGAGGAAAAAGTTTATATAGCAGACGTGGATTACTCTGTTCTTGTTTATCTCTGTAGCCATATAATGATCCTGGATCACACTCTGAGAAACTAAACTACTGAGATGTCCATGTCATTACTAGGGGATGGTATTATTCTATATGCCCAGATCAGTGGGTCAAGATGAACCAGGTTGTCAGCGTAATGAAGATTCATAATGTATGCCTGGTGCCTGGTTTGAAGCCCTTGCCGTGTGGGCGTGTGGCAGACGTGTGACCAGCTCAAGCACACATTCCTGGAGGACAGCTCACACATGTCCCTGCAGATTCCAGGTGGTGTGGAGGATGCATCTGCATGACTCCCACAGAGGAAGGATAAGAAAGCCTGTTTCACCACTCCAGGTTTTGCGTATGTACAACTCTTTGCTGCTGTTCCTGCACTGTATCTTTCACTGTAATAGATACTAGCTGTGAGTATGACTTTACACTGAGTCTCATGACTCCTTCCAGGGAATCACTAATCTAGTACTTGATTGTAGGACCACTGAGGCAGCACATTTCAAAATAAGTTCAGGAACTGATTTATGGTAATCAAAGTGATATACTAAAAAAATAATAATCTTCATAGTATTATTCATAAATATTTCCTTTTTCTTTCAGTATCATGAAAACAGTGTTTTAATAGCATAATGTTTAAAGGTAGATGCAGTCACTAAATAAATGTCTTTTCTTCCCTGTATTTAATTGCTTTTATGTCAATTTCAACGATAGATCAGTTAAGGTTCCAACTGTTATCTAATGCATTTAAACAAATTAAAACCTACCAGGAAGAAAGAGTTCCTTTTCCATTCTTACTGTTATTCCTTATTTCAGGCCTTCATCTTCTTCCCGAGGTTTCTCTTTAACTCTTCACTATATCCTATAAGGCCAGAATATTACCTATCTAAAGTCCATGTACCTTTCTTATTTATAGATCTCCTTTGACTCCCCAGAGCCAATAGGATATAGCCCATATATGCCCATACTCTAATTTTCAGGACTCTTTCTTATCTGACCCAAGTAACTACTTTTTCCCATTTGCAAAATATTGTACTTCAGGTCCACAATTTCTTACACTTTTCCAAATATGCCTTTCTCTTTCATACCTCCAAGCCTTGTTCTGAATCTCTGTAGATAATCCTTTTTTCCCTGTAATGATTTGAGAGAAGCTAAAATTTGACAGAGTACATTTATCATTCAAGACCTGGTTCAATTGTCACTTCCCCTGTGAATTCCTCCTCACGTCAAATTCTTCCAGAATTAGCACTGATTTGCATTCTGTCTTCCAAAAGCACTTGGTCCACTCACCTTTTGTAGTACTGAGAGAGCTGTATAATTATTTCAAATCATTTGTTGCCCCTTGCAGAGGGAGAATTATGCTTTATCATTAGGTTGATGTCAGTCTTGGCCAGTGAAATATGAGTGAAATTGTCATGTGCCCTTTCCAGGCAGAAAAATTAAGAGCCAGAAATCTTCCACAGAGAGGTTTTTCCTTTCGTTTGGGTTCCAAAGTGAAAATGACGTAAAGAAGAGCCACAGTCCAGCTATGATGATGACCCTAGCTGTTTTAAACCACTGCCATTTGGGGGCCATTTGCTATGTCTTTGGTTACCTTTATTGATATGAGTATTATCATTGTTCCGTTTTACTTAACTGTATATATAGTTGGCTCTTCCCAGTAAACTGTGAGCTTCAGAGTGTCAGAAATTGCAAATTATCTTTGTTATTTCAGGACCTATAACTTCGCTCAGTCCGTAGATGCTCAGTACATTTTTTGTACGAATGGACAAATTGATGAAAGAGGGGATAAAGATTTAGAGGGACTCTAGCCATTATTATTCTGCTCAATTATGTGGAGTTAGTTTTCACTGCATCAGAAATGTTGCTTACTCAGTATTCGTATATGTGAGTATTTTCATCAACTGGTTTGTTGGGTTAATGATTTGGTCATCCTTTGAAGAGACAGTGATTTAACCTAATAGAGATCAAGCTACTGATGTTGCCTGAATTTAGATTAGATAAGTATTACACCTTTCTAGTGTGTGCTTTGCCATTTTGTTTATGGAGTGTGAAATATATAGCCTTGTGCTATTTCTGCACCCTTCATCCATGCATGGCCAACGATATCCTGTATGCGCCATTTCTGCTAACCTTGGCAAATTAGCAGAGGTATTTGGGTAATCAGGCAGTTGAGTGTTTGTGTAGTTTATCACATTTTATGAAAAGGGAAATGTGTTAAGGAGGATTAAACAGAAGAATAACTATCAGTAGCTTATATTTAGAATATTGCTGCAGGAAAATGAGAAAAAATAAAAGTGATGCCTAATAATTCATTAGAAAATATTGAACTTTATTAGTAAAGTGATTTGGCAATAACAAAACCATACAGTTCATTTTTCCCTATCAGTAAGAGAATAGAGAAATATTTGTTTTCCTTTTGTCTCTTTTATTTGAGAACTCTACTCCAATTTTAATTCCTTGAGACTAGCTATTTGTATTTTTTTTCTAAGCTAAGATTACAGTCCTTTGAGAACAAGGTTGACAGCTTTGAACTGACAAAGAATCATTATAATCAGTGCTGAAGATATGAAATCACAATGAGAAAGAATTCTTGTTTACAGTAGCAGGGACCACATAGTATGAAAGTGTGCATGAGAAAGCCAGCAGGTGTTGTACGCAAAACTGAATCACTGTAGGGGATTTGAGGGCCTTACAATATGAAAAGGTCATTTTTGTTCAAATACCTATTTATGTGTGAAAATAAAAAATAAAATATTTCTATCAAATTGTGCAGAAGATAGCATTGAATATGCATGGACTCAAAGTTTTCAGAGTGTTTATGAAAAATCATATTAATTGTTTAATGTCAACAGCATTTTAAGCACTAGATACAGGAGAAACTGATTAAAAATATTATAGATGTTTCCATGTATGAACAGGAAAGAAAAGAGGACAGATTACAGTGAATCTCAAAAACACATGAGAAAAAAAAATCACCCAAACGTTTTTCACTTGTTAAATTGTGGACTGAGCTGTGGATACAAAGGCATGACAAAGTATTAAGGAAAAGGCAAAAATCCTAGGTTTAAGTGGTGGCAATTCAAAATAACCACAAGGGTGTACAAAGGTAATGACATGGTTTTAATTCTGCTCTCCGCACTTGGAATAGGGAAGGTGGGTTGTGTGAGAAAAGTCAGAAAAGTTGTCCCTAAGAAAATTGTTAAGTAAATGAATTTTCATCCTTAGAACCCCTAATTTTTTTGTTTTGAACCCACGTGACACTTTAATAGTATTGTCTTCCTCATCTTTCACTCATGAATTCTTCATCAAATATTTATACAATACCTGCTCTACCCAGGCACTAAAGAATCATAGAGGTACAGAAAATGATCCTTCTCTTTGAGGGCTTCACAAACTAATGGAAGAGATGAGCATAAATGTCATTGCAACAGTGTCTTTAGAGACTGGGGCACACAAAGAAAAGAATTCCTAATTCTACCTGAGCCGGTGAGGAGTCAGAGAGGTGCTGGTTTATGAGCTGAGGTTTTCTATATGTGTACATGCTCAGCAGGTAAATAAATGAGTCATTTCCAGCAGAGAGAATATCACACAAAATGCATGCAGAGAGCAATAAGCAGTTTACCAACACCAGCTTCCAGAGTATATGCAAGACGTAGCTGAATGGAATCAAGGAAAAGTGGACAGAACCCAGGTGACTACATGCTGAGAAGTTCTGGTTTTATTCTGTTTAATAAAGAGTCATAGAAGGATATTAGGCAGGGGGGCAATATTATCAAATTTGCATTTTAAAGAGTTTGGAAAGTTTTCAGAGGAAACCAAAAGCTGCAGGTAAAAATATCACAGAGAACAAAACACTCACATTTTCTTTCCCCACTGTTAATACTTGCAGTCTTCAAAGTATCTTGAATATTCACTTTAAAGTTCACTTACCTGAAAAAAGTGTAAAAGTGAATTTACACTTTCAGTAATACATCCTGGGTCATAATGATCCAAGTCACAATCAAACTAATAGTGAAATTTCTACTACTAGCTTTTTGGGAAGATCAATAATTTGGAGGTAACTTACCTTCATAAAACACCACCAGCAGTATCTATAAATTACTTAAAGGACTTAACACTCCAGTCTTGGTGGAGAGACAAAAAGATAGTTAGAGGGAGTGGGGAAATGGACTTGAGATTTTCCTGGGCCATTATAAGTCTTCAACCTCCTGTGCCTAAAAAACTACATGCATTCCTGTCCTCAGTGATCTTTTGCCATCTTCCCTCTTACCCCTCTTACTTCTCATCAGTCTTTAAATTAAATTCCAAGCTATGTGAAGTACCGTTATCATTCAGTAGACTCCAAAGTCTTTATAGACTACAGATGAGAGACCTGTGTGTGTTATATGGAATTTGTACTATTACTCAAATGGTTTTTCTCAAACACTTGATAGAAGTCTCTCAATGTCAGTGGTCTTTGCTTAAAAATGTAAAACCACCTAAATTCCCATTATCACATACTTAGTGAATTGTCTGTAGAGATTAATGCATCCATCTGAAAAAAACATTAACTTTGTAAATAATTGTATTCTATTAAAATGTATTAAAATGTTGACAACTAGTTTGATACTGCTTAGGTATCTAGATAATCTGAATTAACTTTTTAAAAATATTTCATCTATTCTTCCCTCTCTTTCCCCTCAGAACCTCTGGTGGCCACTGCCTTTATATCAATGATACAAGTTCTTCCATTGCTAGTATAACAATAAATCTATAATAGAATAATAATAAGTCTACTTTAGTCCATTGTTCATTCCCAATCTTGAGGATTTTGGGATGGAGATGCCCACTTTGTTTCTGATTGAGATGGTCTTAGATTCCACGTTGGCAGTTGCAGACACTCTCTCTCCCTTGTGATGGGCAATTGTCCATCACCATATCCTTATTAGTTGTCCTGGGTGAGCCCAATGTACTCAAGAGTAGGTATTGCAACTCTGCAGAGATTCAGGGCTCAATGAGCACATGAACAGACCAAAGATTTAAGTCTCAGGGACATATATTTAACAAGTATAGTGCTATTTATAAGTCCAAATAAAAGGGGCAGAAGAGCAATGTGTAAGGAAACTATAAATGAGTCTAACTCTGTTATACTGGGGAGCCCAAATTCCAAAGTAAAGCCCACTGAAAGGGTGCCAAATGTCTTCCCTGATTACAATGTTTAGATGTCTCTAGAGCCCACAGGAGCCCTGCTGTTTGAGGCATTGTTTACTGTGGCGTCAATGAGATCCTGCTAAACTGTGCATAAGTGTAGCCTCTGGAATGACCTCCCTACTCACTTTGAAGTCTCATAGCAATAAAAACTCATTTGCATTTAATATGTCCCCTTTTTGTCAAGGTCCTTTTCCAAAGCATTGCTAGTTGGCGCTTGGTAATAATCCCTCGGTGCCAGGGAGGCTCATCCCTGGGAGTCATGTCCCATGCCTGGGGGAAGGTAGTGCATTTATATGCTGAGTTTGTCATAGAGAGAGGCCACATTTCAGTAACAAGGAGGCTTTCAGGAGGTAACTCTTAAGCAAGAATAGGTGTAACATGAGGGCATTTTCAGAACATTGGAATGTCCTGAATAACACTACAATGACGGATACAGGCCATTATACATTTTGTAAAAACCTATAAAATTGTGTGGAGCAGAGTATAAACTATAATGTAAACTATATTCCATGTTTAGTAGTAATGCTTCAGCATATGTTCATCAATTGTAACAAATGTACCAAACTAATGAAAGATGTTGTTAATGTTGCAAAGTGTGAGAGGGGGAGCGGGTGGGACATATGGGAATCCCCTATATTTTTGACATAACATTTATGTAATATAAAGCTTCCTTAAAAATAAAGAATAAAAAACATTTCAAAAAAATGTTTCATTATAAGAGCATGGACTGGGAATAATTGGTTTATTTTATGATGTCAAAATATGTTTCTGTTCAAAGAAAAAAATGTGGCCTTATCATAAAACTCCATTAAAATAAAAATTGGGTTTGAAAACTAGGCTTCAGGTACCAAGTGTTAACTTCAAAATGTTATTAAACTTGTGTATGTTTAGTTTAGTCCATTTAAAGAAGCTACACTGGCTAAATGATGGCTAAAAAATGTATGTAAGATCATCCCTAGTTACTTTTTTGGTGTATAATGCATGGTGTATCGATTTACCTTTTTTATTCATTTGTGATTCAAGTTCTCATTCTGTCTACATTTCTGAGATTTACAACATTCGTTCAGACACCCAACACCACATTCTCCCTAACCCAACATATTGTATATCAGGTTATTTATTTTAGTCTCTAGGGACAACGCTTCATGCTCCTGATCATGAACTTGACATGTACTCTTCTCTCAGGCAAAATACCTAAAGTAAACCTGAAGTTCTTCACAACTTGATGGGGCAACATTTAAGAGCAAAGGAGGGAGTGGATGTGGCTCAAGTGGTTGAGCTCCTGCCTTCCATATGGGAGTTCCTGGGTTTGGTTCCTGGTGCCTCCTGAAAAAGCAAAAACACAACAACAAGCAAAAGAAATGAAGAAACCAACTCAGGGAAGCCGATGTGGCTCAATGTTTGAGTGCCGGCTTCCCACATACAAGGTCCCAGGTTCAATCCTTGGCCCCCGAT
>JAQZBX010005322.1:0-56828 GCA_029593785.1 Cabassous unicinctus
GCCAAGAAGCCTGAACCCTGGGCAAACGTCGGCAGCTGTCTTGCTCCAACACGTGACAATGGACTTTGGTGAGGGAAGAAACTTGTGCTTTATGGCCTGGTAACTGTGAACTTCTACCCCAAATAAATACCCTTTATAAAGACCAACCCATTTTTGGTATTTCACATTAGCACCCCTTTGGCTGACTAATACAGATGGTATCTCATTGTGGTTTTGATTTGCATTTCCCTAATAGCTAGCGATGTCGAGCATTTTTTCATGTGCTTTTTAGCCATTTGTATTTCTTCCTTGGAGAAGTGTCTTTTCAGGTCACTTGCCCATTTTTTAAATGGATTGTTTGTCTTTTTATTTTTGAGATGTAGGATTTCTTTATATATCCAGGATATTAGGCTCCTATCAGAAATATGATTGCCAAATATTTTCTTCCATTGGGTAGGCTCCCTTTTTATTTTCTTAATAACAAGTCTTCTTTGATTTCCTTTAACAGTGTTATGTAGTTTTCTGTATATAAGTCCTTTACATCTTTAGTTAATTTTATTCCTAGGTATTTGATTCTTTTTGTTACTATTGTAAATGGTATTTTTTTTTTAATTTCCCCCTCAGATTGCTTGTTATTGGTGTACAGAAATGCTACTGATTTTAGAGGATTGATCTTGTAGCCTGCAACATTACTGAAGTCATTTATAAGTTCTAGAAGCTTTGTTGTAGATTTTTCAGGGCATTCTATGTATAAGATCATGTCGTCTGCAAATAATGAGATTTTCTCTTCTTCCTTTCCAATCTGAATGCCTTTTATGTCTTGTTCTTGCCTCAGTGCTCAGGCAAGTACTTCTAAGACAATGTTAAATAAGAGTGGTGATAGAGGGCATCCTTGTCCCTGGAAAACATTTTGTTGAATGTAGCAAACCACGCAGAAAAAGACAATTACGGTATGATTGCACCATTATGAGCTAAGTATATTATGTAAACTAGTGGAGTTAATAATTTGAATATAGGTCACCAAAAAAATAGAAAGAGGGTAGAGAACGGAAAGTTGATGATTAATCTATGCAGAATTAATAAAAATGCCATTTTTAAATCTTTTGAAATGATTGGAAATGATGAGAGCACATCATGGTGTTTGTGAATAGCAGAGCTATTATATGGGAAGACATTGGTTGAAATGGAAAGTCTAAGGGCATGTATATTCCCAGAAGGAAAGAAAAAAATATAAAATGGGACTTTATAGCATAGTGAAACCTCATGTGAAATACAAATGAGTGATATTGCGTATATAAGACTGTTTTTACAAAATGTAAATGCAAATAAACTGGTGAGAAGGAAACAGAAAAATTGTTATGTATGGCAGGGGTATCATAGAGAGATTGAGCAATTAAGAGTTTTGTCTTTTGTTTATTATTATTTATTATTATTATTATTACTGGAATAAGGAAAATGCTTAAAATGATTGAAGTGATGAATGTACAACTATGAGATTATACCAAATACCATTGATTGTACATTTTGGATGGATTTGTTTTATTAATATATATAAATAAAATTGATTTGTAGAAAATGACATCAAAAAAGTTTTCAAGGACTTAGGATAATGAAAATAATAACAATGTTTGGACAATAAAATTATTAAGACAATGCAGAAAAAAATTGAGAGCAATTGGGACAAAATTTCTATCAAAGATATATAAAATGTTAATTATATATTTTTTTATTTATTTTAAAGGAGCTTTATATTTCATAAATGTTACATAAAAAAAATAGGGACTCCCAGTTTCCCCACCTGATCCCCTCCCACACTTTGCTCCATTAACTACATTTTTATTAGTGTGGTACATTTGTTAAAATTGATGAACATATATTTGAGCACTGATAATATGCATGGTCTACTGTTTATATTATGGATTACATTTTGTACCACACTATCTTATAGGTTTTAACTAAATGTATACTGGCTTGTATCCACCATTGTAATATCATGCACAAAAATTCCAATGTCCTATTCTTCCCTTTTCCTCCCCTCAGAAAATCTGGTGACCAATTATAGAATTCTAACATATATCCCTCCATAAATGAAAAACAAATAATTTAAGAAGTAATGGAATGAACAAGTAATTAATGTAAAAGAACAACCATATGAGGGATATGATTCCAAGGTACATTAATAGTCTGTCATCTTATCAATTATATGGAAAAAAGTATAGACTTGTGCCATTATTTTAAGTATTTTTAATATATATATAAATATTTATATACATATATTTTAATATGCTGTAACACAATTGAACTTCCTCCACATAATGTATATTTGGGTTGTGTCTCTCTCTTTATTCTTAAGATAAGGGTTGTATATAAATACCTAATATACCATTAGATTTGTGTATCACACTCCCTTTTGTATAAATTTTTGTAATTTTCATGAGTTGTGAAAATGATTGCCTCTAACGTTAAGCATTTTTTCACATTGGAAGATAGCATCGCATTGCCTTTCCACCAGAATGACTGAAATTATATCTCAAGAAGTATATTAAGGTATAGTTTTCTCATACACTTTGGAACTGGAGCTGTACACATATTTCTTAAATGTCTACCAATGAAGAGTCACCATACTCCTTTAATTTGTATTTCCTTGATTAATATTGAGATTATATATCCTTTAAATTTTTATTATAATTATCTCAATTACTTTTTTTTTTTAGTTTTCTACATGATTTTATATTTACTCTTTTTAAGTTTTAGTTATTTCCATGCATTTTGAATAGAAATAATTTCTATGATACTGTTATTGTATCAGCAAGTTCTGTCAGCAAATTCCAAAAGCTTTTTACACCAACTCCAACTACTGCAGTAACTCAATTCAATCAATTCTATGACTAACAAGAGTTAGGCCAGACACCTTTGGTTAAGATCAATCCTCTGGAAGATTGTCTTTGAGACACTACTTGCAAGTTTGGGGACCCAGGCCACCCAGACTTCTGACCAACTGGCTACAAATTTGGGGGTTCACCTGACCCCCTTCAGTTTGAAAATTTGTTAGAAAGACTTACAGAATTCATGGAAAGTACTATACTTCTGGTTATATCTTTTATTCTAGTAGAAGGATACAAATAAGAAGGCAGCAAAATAAGAGAAGCATTGGGTGAGATATGGGATGCTTTCAAATGGAAGGTCACATGGATTCCTTTCCACATGATGCCAGAATGTGTAACCCTCCTGGCATAGAGTTCTATTTTCTTAATCATGGAAAATTAGGAGCTTCAAATCACCTGAGTTTATATTGGGTCTCATTATGTAGGAATAATTGATAGAATCAATATCTATTCCTCCCTTCCCATCTCTTCAGATGCATTTATTGATTGCAATGAATTTGACACACTAATGAAGGATGTTTTTATGTGGGAGGGTGTGGGAGGTTTGGGGAGTGGGGCATATGAGAATCCCTGTATCTTTGTGTGTAACATTTATTTAATGTGATTATTAAAAAAAATAAAAATAAAAATTATTTTAAAAAATAATCAATGTCCATGCGGTTGAACTAATTCTACAACTTCTCTCCCCTCCAAAGGCAGCAATTTGGGTCAATATCCTGTGGCTCAAAGGTCCAACCCCTTGATCACATATTTGGTCTCTTGATTTGGCCAGGCTCCACACTAAGGCTGCATGTCTGGCTCCTGTGTTCAACATGAACAAAAAAGAACTCTGCTATCACAGGAAATTCTAAAGATTCAGAGATTACTACCCCAGGAAGTGGGGCAAAGGGAAACAATATTCTTCACTATATCACAGAAACCTATGGTACAAATAATTTTTCCCAATTCTGTCACTTTCCATCTACTCACCATCATTTTCTTTTTTTTACAAAAATTTGTGGCCGAATAGTGTTTTAATTGAAACATATTTTCTGTTCCTTTACAAAGTATAGACTCATGAGTACAGACTCATCAATTCCTCTTTCCTAGTAGACCAATTTAAAGTGCTTGAATGTCACATGTGGCTAGGGGCTACTGAATTCTGCAGAGGAAGAAGAAATTCTTTCTATTATTCAAAAAACTTCTCTTGATGAGCTTTGTTTCTGTTTCCTTGGCTGCTCAAACAAATACCATGCAATGGTTTTCTTAAACAATCAAAACATATTAGCTTATGATATGGTCAAGGCATCATTAAAGTGATGCTTTCTCCCCACTGTGTCATTCTGGGACTGGCTACAGGCAATCCTTGGGACTAGATTGTCACTTGTTCAGGCACATGGCTGATTGTTCTGGTCTCTCCATTCCCTTCTGGCTTGTTTTCAACTTCTTGTGCTCTCTCTGTGATTCTTTATTATTATTATTATTTTGTCAGAATTTTTTTCTGTTGTAAAGGACTCTATTAATAGGATTAAGACTCCTCCTGATTGAGGTGGGCCCCACCTTATCTGAAATAAGCTCATCAAAAAGTCCTACTTTCAATGGGTTCACAGCCACAGGAGTGGATTATGTGTAAGAACATGTTTATCTGGAATGTAAGCAATTCCAAACCACCAAAAGCTTCAAATTTGATCTTTATCAAGACTAAGTCATAGTTATGGAGTATGTCTACCAAGAAGTACATACTGTATAGCTGCCTCATTTTTTGATATTAACAAGCATTGAAGATCATTGCTCAGATCCAATATTTAATTAAGAAATGCAAATTGTTGACATTTCAATTGTAGCATTCTTTCTTTTTATATAATATTCATTACCACTATAAAGAAAAATCCATTAATCAGCGATGACTTTACCATGGGGTAGAGTCCACAAAGAAATAGAAGGAGAATGCTTAATTTTTACACCTATATAATAGATTTGAAAATAATGAATTGGTTTTCTATCATTTGCCAAAGGAGTCTATTGAACTGGTTGTTGCTGCTATTGTTGTCTCTGTTATCATTATTATTTTGACATCATTCTAAATGGCTGGTTTAAATGCACTTGTGTTTCTATTCACTCATGTGTTTATACTTACAGATATTCAATTTTTCCCAAAGTTTGTCTAGAATAGGCCTCTTCAGTTTGACAGCAGCATCATTTCTATGTGATACAAGTGATCTTTGATAGCTTCCTTGCCATCTATCTGGTACAATGAGTTATTCTAGGCTCTTCTTGTATTTTTCCTGCAACAGACCTGGCATTAGCTACTCGTCCAAGAGCCAATTTATTACAAAATGATAATTACAGACTGGAATCATACTTGGCATTCTCATTATTGAATCCCCTATTCCTAGAGCTTATCAGTGAAGAAACTAAACAAGTATATAATTTAAGTAATAGAATATAATAATGAGTCCACACTAATAATTTATATTAAAATACAGGAACAATTTTTAATCTATTTTTTTTATTTTTCTTAACTGAATCTCACATATTTCAATTTGAAAATCTCACTTCCCAGTAACACAAATATAATAACTGAAAGGCTTTATCCTAAAGGTCACAAAAGCAAAACAAAAACACAAATTAATCTAGTAAAAGACAGTCTGCTCAAGCTTCTAAGTGAGAAAAATGGATAGATCTTATTTTGTCTATCCCCATATCATCATGCTGTCAGTTAAGATTTGTGTTTTCTCAAGTCTTCTATGACCTCTGCAATAGTTCCTATCAGGCCTCTAATGCTCTCACACAGTGATAGAAGAGAAGTGATAAAATGTCAGAAAAATGATGAGGACACTGCTGCATTCTGCTAGTTTACAGGAAGATTCTGAAGCTTCCTCCAAATTAAGGTGCAATATGTATGATTATATGAATATATGTGCAGGAATCTGTCCTGCAAAGTCTTGTGGGGATCTGTCCAGCAGAACCCACGATGACACAATGAAATTACTCTGAACACGGAGGTTGAGAGAAGTCAGGGGGAGAACAGCTAAAGAAGTTCCCCTCAGCTGAACCCCAACACAGTTTTTATTCTCTTTTTCATGTAGCCAAAAGTCAGGGTGTTCATGCAGGGTCTCAGGAAGCACAGTAACCTGAGGGGTCATAAATTACTTTACAGGAATTCCAGACTGATAATGGGGTAGCAGGATTACAGAAACAATTAATAATTTGGTAGGGGGAAAGGTGGAGGCAAAGGTCTAAGATAACTGCTTAACAGAGCAAGGCAAGAATGCTAATGGCAGGAACAAATAGTGGAGAATTCTCTGTGTGGGCAGAGAAACAGGCCTCGAAACTACTTCTTAGATGTGAAGATCAGAGGGTTCCCACATCTCCCCCTTTTCTGTTTAAACAACAAGAAAAAGAAGAGGGAAAATATCCTGACACAGTCCTTTATAAAAACTGCCCCCTTCCTGATAGTTCAAAGTAAAATGTGAGACAAATTTTGATAGTAACAGCAAGGCCAGCTCGGTGTCTGCTATATGGTTTCTGAAATGAGCTTTGCATGGGAAATAAAATAGCCATGGTGGTAGGAGACCTCCCTTGATAGGGCTGAGGGTCAGTGTCCTACCTCTGTAGGCCCTCAAATTCACCCCTCTGCTACTGTGCCAGTCTTAGGTTGTTCCTTCCCTGAGGAATCTTACCCATCTCTGGCTATCAGCCATCCAGGACCAAGCAGGGTTAAGTGTTCTTCAACTGTTTATGTCTCCATGACCTCAACACCCAGCAGCAACCTTGGGACTTCCTCACCCATAGGTGAGGCCCCAGCTCTGGTCACTTGTTTCAGGGAACCCAGTTTTCTAATGTAGAGAGGGCCCAGTATTCAGCAGGAGACAAACAGTTCAACACCAGGTCTTAGGAGGCTAACTCAACCTAGGGATGCCAGGCCCATGGCACAAGGCAGGTTGCAATAGGGACAACAGGAAGGGGTGAAACTAGAAAAAAATGTGTGTATGAAGAAAAAGGGGCCACAGAGTCAGGCAAATAGGTAAGCACGTGTGAAGGAGGGAAAGGAAACCTAGGGGTGAAAAATTAATTCTAAGGTGTTTTAACCAAAGGGCTCCCAAGTGTCCCCCTCTTTTGTTTCTTTGTTCTTGATTTCTGCATGTAGGAGGTGAGAGAGATGAAGCAGTGGCCAGGGTAATGGTTTTCTGTTAAGCATGATGAGCTCAAAAAGGGGCCTGGCAGATTAACCTGAGAATTGATATTAAAACAAGAAGCCTGATTATTCTGACCAGTGATGCTATCCAGACTCACATGTTTAGACCATGAAACCAATTTGAGGGATTTAACCACTGTAAATTATCCTTAAATGTCTGAAGCACTTTTTGCTGAGCAAGAAGTTGTATTGGAAGTAGTTGATGTTACAGGCCTTGGTGGAAACCCAGTAGTACTTCTCCCTGTAAATGGGAGGAGAAAGCTCCATGAAGGTGAGGTTTAACTTGCACCCAAGAAAGTAGGGAGCTATTCAAGGTAAAAGGAAGACACAAATTTTAACATGTCCCCAGTTGCACTGCAAATCTTCTCTGGTAAGCAGAGCATGTTGTTTTTCACTGATGCAAATAATAGATGCTTCTAAAACATCATGTTTGGTAAGAATATTATAATTGATATGAGCTTGAGTAATAAGTTCATTGGTAACATTGGTCATAAATAGATTAATAGCATGAGCAGTTTGGACAGATACTGTTAAGGTGACTGCCATAGTGGTCACAGTTGCAGCTATGATAATAGTTTAAATAATGAAAGTAATAAGTGTACTAATGAATTTTTTGGTTTAATTGTTTAAGATTTCCCCAAGTTACTTCTGAGTTTGGATAGTGTTATGGCATGATTGCATCTGGGAGTTTCTTTGTTCCTCCATCTTTATCTTCTCCATCTGTGGTATTGGGTTGAACAGGTATTCTTTCCAGGTCATGGTATAGCTTCACATTCTTTGCTGACAGCCACCAGGAGCCTGTTGGAATAAGCACACATGCATAACCTCTCCTCATATTATGAGTTTACAGGGTCCTTTCTAAGATCCGTCTCCTAACATTACTTTGTACAGAATTTTACCTTGTATTTTATGACTCTCCCAATAAGGGGGGAAATGTTTCTCAGCTGCTGAGAGGCTGTTTTTATCACAATTAAAATTGTTTTTAACTATATAATGCTACGGCTATTGTATTTTTAGAGGAGGTATCCATACTCCCCCTTTTTTGTTTCTTTGTTTTAGATGATATGACATATCCTAAATATCTTCAAGGCTAATTTGATTGGATTTTATTAGGGGTTATATGGAAACTAAATTGGGTAAAAGAATTTTGGAGATGTTTAAAGGGTTGTGTTAAAATTGTTTTTGACGGGCCTGCAATGAGGATATTAGTCATGTAATGATAAATACATGCTTGTGGGAAGGCAGAACAAGTAGTGCACAAAGCCTGAAACACATAATATTAACACATTGTTTGGCTATTGAACATTTCTTGTGGCAGGACCTTTTATTGAAAATTAGTTAGTGAACTTTTGTTAATAACTGAAAGAATATAAAATAAGTGAAAGATTGTTTATAAATGGGTTTAACTGTTAATTTTCAATCTTTTATGATATTTTTACATGCATTTATATGCTCATTAAGCTGGGAGGCACACTGATATACCTGGCCACTTTTGGCCAGTGTGCCAGTGGACACAAGATAAATGCCAATAAGCATATCAATTTATTGTTTATATTGACAACTGAAGTGAGAAACAAGAATAAAATAATTAATTAAATGATTAAATAAATATTTAACAGAGTTATAGAATGATAAATAAATGAGTAGTTTTACATATAAACTTACAAACATTTAGCTTTTGGTTGGGAAGTTTTGAAACAGCAGTCGAAAATAGAGTTTTGTACAGTGCACCCTCTTTTAGCATGGGACTTTAACTGGCTTGACCAGGGATCATTCTTTTTATTGTGCTTCTAATTAATGAACTTGATATTATAGATGATAACTTGTGAGCACAGTTTTAATTCTTGAGGAAGTGGCCAGCCTCCTCAGGAAGGAGCACAACACACTTTGGAATGCATTTTATCTGTTTTCATTTGTTATAAAACATCCCTGATGTGCTTACTTTTCTATTTCTCATTATTTTTCTTGAAATATGAAAAGTGTTAACAAGAAAGGCATTGGTTTGCTGATTAACAAAGTTTTTTGCATCATGTTTCACTTTAAGGTTTGAATAATATCCACTAAATTTTTTCCAAATACATTCGGTTTTAGGATTGCTTAAACTCAAAAGAAAAGGTTTACATATACATTTAATAATATATATTTATGTGTAACTTACAAGTTATCAAATTACTTAAGTATGTAATGTATTATCAAAGTTTTGATTAGTATTTAAGCATTTTATACATAACTCATAGTTAAAGTAGATTATATAATAAGAATTTATCTAGAAGACATGCAATGAATAAACTTTTATTTCTTATAGGCTAAGACTCCTAACCAGTGACGTTATATAGGCTAAAAGCTTGATTAAAATGACTTTGCTTTCTCTATTTTGTATAGCTTGAGGCATAGGCAACAACAGATTATTTTTATTTTTTTGCATGGGCTGTGGTGCAGCACATTAACTTGTAATCTTAATATCCACATTGGTTTTGCTGTTAGCATCTTAATTGGAACTGGGGATGTGACTCACAATGTTGAATTTAAGCTTAGTTTATTGTTGGCTTTCTTAAAGGAAGGGGAATGTGGGCTGGCTTGATTTGTTTCAGGAGATACTAAAGCAAGTTTTAAGACAAAGGGATAGTTACATAACTGTATATAAATCTTTTGCAACAAACTAGAAATATTTGGGACTGCTTCATACTGTAGTGGTGTTGTTTTAATTTACTATAATTTACTATTATGCTGTCCCGGCCCGTGGGACAGTCAACAGGAACCTAGGAGAGGGGGAGCAGGAATGGGATGAAACAAGAGACGTGAGAGATGACACAAGACAGGATTCTGATCAAGCTGCAAAAGTTTATTGAGGAGGCAGGGTATATATACTGAGAGGAAAAGGGTGAGGATTGGTGGACCTAAGGACGGGTGGCGGTTTGGGATTGGTGGCTGCTGTTGCTGGGGTAGGTGGCAGAAAAGCTTTAGGTGTGAAAGGGGGCACTTTTGGTGCGAACTCTCTTAACTTCCTTGAAGAAGGCTAACAATAGCTCAGGCTGTTCTTGTATCAGCCCTGGCGGCCATGTTACAAGTCACCAGTGCTGCTGACAAGCTGCGTAATAAATGTGCTACCGTGAAGGTCCCCAACATCTCCTCCCTTTGTATTTTAAAAGGATGGAGGAAATATGCCGAATGGGCATCCTTTTAGCATTAACTTGCTGGGGGAAATAGAGGCCTCGACTGATTTTGGGGGGACTGTGCCTGTCTTAGGTCAGGACCGTGCTGAACGGCTGCTGGATCTTACCCGTCATCGGCAACCATGGCAGCAATTGGCCAGGCCCCTGTCTTAGGTTGACCCAGCGGCTTTGCCACAGGAAAAGAGAGGAGGGGTCCAGTTGCCCATTACTGGCTAACCAGTCCAGCGCCCGAGGCATATTTCTCAAGGAGCTCAAAAATGGCTTTTGATTGTTTGGGCCCTCCTTTGCAGTGCTTTGCCTTGCACCCAGCAGTACCAACCATAGCATAAGCTAGGAGCATGTTTTTGAGCAGCATGCTGTTACCGTAGGAGGGGTTTTACATACCTTCAGGGTAAGTAGCACTCAGGTTTTCTGGATTTATACCTTGGTCAGCGAGGTGGAGTCAGTGATAATGTACTTGAATGGGCCTGCCTAGGGCAGAATTGATCTGATCTTTAACTAACTGTATAATTTTTCTTAATGCCCAGGGTGCAAAGGATAATATAAGGAGTAGGGTTAATAGGGGGCCTAGCACGGGGAGGAGGTAGGGAAGGACAGTATCGAATCCCCAAGAGAGGCCTCCTTGGGCTTCCTGTTCCTGTTTGTGGTTTGAAATCCCTTCCCTAAGCTTGGTCATGGAATCTCTAATTATACCCAAATGGTCAGTGTAAAAACAGCATTCTTCACCCAAAGCGGCACAAAGCCCACCTTGTTTAAGAAAAAGGAGGTCTAAACCTCTCCTATTCTGGAGGACAACTTCCGATAGGGATGTAAGGGATTTCTCAAGGTGATTGATGGAAGTTTCAATGTGGGCTAAGTCTTCGTCTACTGCAGCTCTTAGGTGAGAGAGACCCTGTTGTTGCGTGACGAGAGAGGTGGTTCCAGTGCTCAAGCCAACAATACCTAAAATAGAGGCAATGGTAATAGCCATAACAATTTCTCTTTTTTGTATGTTTATGGCATCAGAAGGCTGTGGGTTCCAGTGGTGGTAAAGATCATCATCACTATGGTAGAGGACATGTGGAAGGATAAACACTAAAATGCACACCTCTCCTGTATTATTGAGGACTGTTGAAGCCACACAGGAGGTGAGACCTGTGGAGGAGCACAGCCATTTTGCCCCGACTGGGGGAATATAATATTTAGCTTGAGAAGGGGCAGTTATATGCATACAGACCCGAGTTAAGGTGGTGGAAATATTATTGAAGGCGTCACCCACACACCGTCCAGTGTTTATAATGGACTGTATGGTGAGGCCAACCGTCTTTTCATTGCTCCAATGACACAGCTGGGGGTTATCTTCAGAGGAAGTACTAAAGGTGGTATTGATGGCTATGGCATCGTAATAAGGAGGCCTAACAGACAGGCATAACCAACAACTGCGAGTAAAGAAGGGTTGAGACACATTTAAGGAAAGGAAGGTAGCATTAAGTAACTCCAAGAGCAGACTGTTGAAGGTAGGGTTAGGACTAGAGTTAGAGATACTCGAGTTAGAGAGAAGAGGGGTGACGTCGGGCATAGCGGACAGCAGTGAGGCACTGTGGACTGAGTTGTAGCAAGGTGGACTGCAGGGGGGAAACTTGGGAGAGAGGGGGCTAGAACTTTATTAGGACCTATGGGGCCCTGAAGGGAAATTATGGGTTCTTTTTTAATAACTAAGAATGTGCCGGGGTCAGTGCCAGCAAGAAACAGCCTGATTCCCCAGGTACAGCCAAGAATCCAGGAGGGATCTGTAGGGTTAGTAACTGTGAGTGTGATATTGGTACAGAAACTTGGTGGTTTGGGCTTCCCTCGATGGATACGATCGCCTGCTATGTGATTATATGGGCGATGACATCCGGGGGGCACAAACTGCACTGTGAGGAATTGGTCTTTAACTGGAGCTGTCCAGCCGATAGCTATTGTAACACAATTCCAGTGTGTGCAAAAGTAATGGGCAGGCTGATTGCAATAAGAGCGTCCTTGGGTGGAGCCGGGGCAAAAGTAAACATCTTGTGGGTCGATATTACCAGGCTTACCATTTCTAAGTTATGCCTTATAGAAGAGTTTACTGATTGGTGCAATGAAGCTGGGAGAGACAGAAATGTTAGTTTGTAAGATTATTGAATCTTCCCATCTAGTGAGCATCCATTTGTATGTTTGATGAGGGTTATCATTCTGTTTGGCCAAAGAAGTGTTTTGCAAGGAGAGGATAAAGATAATATTGAATAGAAAAAACATTATAGACATGCTATTAGAATCAACAGCCAAATATACGTTACAAATGCGAGGATCAGAGAGATGCGTTGGGTGATAGTCCAATCGTCAGGAGCACCGGCATATAACAAGAGGAATCCGAAGCAAGTAACAAATCCACACAGGAGCAATCCAGGCATACTGTTCAACTGCATTGATATTTATCTAGAAAAGAAAAGAAAGATATCTTTCTCAGGGAGATTTTTCTGCCCTGGACACTGGGTTATTATCGATCTGTTTTACCAATCTTTCAGGAAGCCATCTGGCTCCTTCTTCTTCTTTGGAATAGATGCATACTGCTCCGCGACCCCATATCAGGACCGGGTCTGGTCCATGCCAAGTATTGGTTAAAGGGTCTTTCCAAAGGACAGTGGCAAAACTGGATTTTGTACTAGTTTTCCAAAAACATTCTGCAGCTGATCGCCCCTGGGTATCCAGATTTAAAAAATTTAAAATAAAGAGTGCATGTGATAAAAGATTTCTGGGAGAGCTTTTGTTAGGGTACCATTCTCCCTTTTTTATTTTATTTAAAGTGTTTTTTAAGGATAAGTTTGCTCTTTCAACTATGCGTTGACCTTGGAGATTGTAAGGTATGCCTGTAGTATGTTTGATGTTAAGTTGATGACAGAATTCAGAGAAAACACGGCCAGTGTAGCCAGGCCCATTATCGGTCTTAATATGTGTGGGCAAGCCAAGCACAGTGATAGCAGTCAACATGTGTGCTATAACTTTTTTTCCTGCTTCGCCTGTTTGGGGCATGGCAAAGATAAAACCACTAAAGGTATCAACGGTGACATGGACATATTTTGTGTGACCAAATTCTGGAATATGAGTTACATCCATTTGCCAGAGGGCATTCGGCACTAGGCCTCAGGGATTGACTCCTAAATGAGGGACAGGTTGGTGAATAAGACAAGTGGAGCATTGTTTTACAATTTGACGGGCTTGTTCTCGGGTTATTTTAAACATTAGTCGTAAAGTGTAAGCACTAAGGTGATGAAGCTGATGAGCTTTAACAGCCTCTGCTACAGAATCAACTGCCGGGAAGGTGTGAACGATGGTGGGAGAAGTGAAAATTCCGGGAAGGCGTGTAGCAAGGTCAGCAAGCTGATTGCCGTGTACGAGTGGACCAGGGAGATTAGAGTGGGCCCTAATGTGTCCAATAAAGAAAGTCTTGGTGCGAGTGTGAATGAGGGCTTGTAATTGGTGAAAGTATTTAGAGGCCTCAGATGCATTTTTAAGCTGTGCAACAGTTTCTAATAGAGGGACAGAGTTGGCAATATACTCGCTGTCAGTAAAAAGGTTGAAAGATTGAGAAGGAAATGTAGAGAATACTGCTATAACTGCTTGTAATTCTGTGAGCTGAGCAGATTTGCAGTGAGTATGGAACTGATGGATTTTTTCTCCGACTATAAAAGCAGCGATCCCTGTGGAAGATCCATCAGTAAAGACAAGGAGTGCATCATTTAGTGGCTAATAAGAGGTTTTGGAGGGAAAAATGAAATCACGATTATTAAAAAACTGAATGAGCTTGCTAGGGGGGTAATGATTATCAATGGTGCCATCGTAAGAAGCAAAAGCAACAGACAAGCTGTCTGTAGTTTGCATGAGCCAGGCTGTTTGCTGACTTGAGTAAGGTTGAATAATAGTGTCTGGCTCTTTACCAAAATATCGCTTCCCTTGTTCTCTCCCAAGTTGAATAATGTCGGCAACCGCTTGATAGTATGGGTAGATGATTTTTGAAGGTGTGGAATGTAGGTGTACCCACATGATGGGAGCTGACTGCCAAAATAGTGCTGTGGGAGTGATGGAGGATTTCCTTATGATGAACACTAAAGGCAAGTTGGGATTTATGGATGTAATAAACTGAGAATGGGTGGCTTATTCTACCAGTTCTAAGGCTCGACGTCCGTCTGGTATAATTTGCCGTGGAGAGTTAGGATTTGGATCGCCTCGCAAAATGTCAAAGAGGGGCTTTAAATCTCCAGTGGTTAATTTTGAATAGGGGCGGAGGAAACTCATCTCCGAGGAGTTTCTATAAGTCGTTTAGGGTTTGCAATTTATCTATGCAGATTTCAGCCTTTGTGGTGGTGATTTTTGACCCAGAGAGTTGAAAACCTAAATAAGTATAAGGGTCTTGTAGCTGATCTTTTTCAGGGGCAAACTGGAGCCCGTGAGCAGTCAGCGCCTTTTCAAGGTGAGTGTAACAGATAAGAAACTCCTGTCCTACTTTGCCTGCTAACAAGATATCGTCCATATAGTGGATGATATAAATATGAGGCCAATTTGCTCGTATGCCACGGATGGCGCGGTCTACAAATTTCTGGCATAAAGTCGGACTGTTTGCCATTCCTTGAGGAAGGACCGTCCATTGGTATCTTTGCGTGGGTTGTTTGAAATTTGGAGAGGGGACACTAAGTGTGAAATGCTTTTGATCAGCTGGGTGTAGTGGTATAGAGAAAAAACAATCTTTCAAATCTATAATGATTTTATAAAACCCAAGAGGTATGGCAACGGGAGAAGGGAGCCCCGGTTGCAGGGCTCCCATGGGGACCATAGTTTTGTTGATAGCTCTTAGATCCTGGAGGAGTCACCATTTCCCAGATTTTTTCTTAATGACAAATATAGGGGTATTCCATGTGGAGTTACTCTCTATAATATGGCCGGTGCAAAGCTGTTCCTGTACTAACTGCTGTGCGGCTTGTAACTTTTCACTAGTTAAAGGCCATTGGTCGACCCACATGGGCTTGTCAGAGTTCCAAGTAATTGGTTCCGTGTGGGTTACAGGTACTTCAATGGCCCTTAAGATAAATTTCCCAACCCTTTTCTATCAGTCTGATCATTACCTTCAATAGGTTGTGTAATGCCTAAGGAGAGTTTTCCAAGTCCTTGTCCAGGATGATAGCCCTGAGAATGCATCTGAGCAGTGACCGTGCTATTAGGACTACACATGACAATCCCCATTTGTGAAAGGATTTTACATACCCAGAGATTAATGGGAAGTCGAGGAATAACATACGGTTGTACTTGACTGTGTTTCCTTCAGAGTCCTTCCAGTTTAACATTTTTGCACTCTTGTTGGGATTGTGACTTTGACCTATTCCTTGTAAGTGAGTAAGTGTGGGTGTGAGAGGCCACTCAGAGGGCCAGTCCTCACCTTGAAGTATGGTAACATCTGCACCTGTGTCTAGGAGAACCTCAAAAAGTTTTCCATCTAGCCATAATACTAGCATTGGCTTGGAAGGGGAGATTGTGTGTGCCCAAAAGGCATCTGATGATCCAAAAGCCATAAGGCCTTGAGGACCCGCTTTTGTTGGATTAGAAGTGGATATCAATGGTAACAGAAGCAATTGGGCTATTCTTTGACCTGCCTGGATGATAGATATTAGGCGTGGAGAGGCAGCCATGATTTTAATTTCACCTGTGTAGTCATTATCGATAACCCCGGGGAATATATGGAGTCCTTGCACAGTAGTGCTGCTGAGTCCGAGTATAATCCCAAAGGTACCCTTTGGTAGAGGGCCTTGGACTCCGGTGGAAAGGGTTTGTACCCCCATTTCAGGAGTTAGTGCTGAGTAGGTGGTGGCACAGCGGTCCAATCCTGCACTTCCTGGTGTTGCTCGGTAGAGGTCTGAAATGGATTGTTGCTTGCTGGAACAAGGCTGACTACCCCATAAGCCTGTCGAGGTTTGGGGGCCTGGGGCTGGCCCCAATACCCATTTCCCTGTCTTTGTGAAAGAGGCCTTCCTTGTGCGTCTGTTCATGATCTACACTCACTAGCCCAATGTTGTCCTTTATGATATCTAGGGCATAAAGCTGGAGCCGAATTATATTCTTTAGATGAGCGAGGGTTTTTACATTCCTTCACAAATGTCCCTCTTTGCCACAATTATAGCATTTTTTAGTCTTATTCTGCTGTTCCAGATATTGTTTTACAATAAAACCTTGCAAGGCTGCAGCCATGGCAAGGCCTTGTTGATAAGCGGCTCCAATATCTGAGCAAAGCCGAATATAGCCAGACAAATCAACTTTTTTACGATAGGGTCTGATTGCTGCCTGGCAGGTGGCATTGGCATTTTCATAAGCTAGTTGTTTTACAAAGTCAGTGCCTACTTCTGCATTCCCAAATATCCTTCCTGCTGCAGTGATAAGTCTATGTACAAAATCTGCAAATGGCTCATCTGGGCCTTGCTTAATTCCAGTGAGTGAGGCGCTCAAGTCACCCTTTATGGGAGCTTCCTCCATGCTCTTGTAGCGGCTGTTTGTATTTGAGCATATAACCCAGGATCATATGTCATTTGTGCTGCATTCCCTGTGTAGTTTCCTTCCCCCACTAACATCTCTTAAGTCCAGGCATTTCCTGCCTGAGCGTTGCGGCGAGCTGTGTCGTGGCAACATTCAGCATATTCTGATTTCCAGAGGATATAATCTCCTCCCGAAAGGGCTGCTCGTGAGATAGTCTGCCAATCTGTAGGTGTGAGCCAATTTTCTGCTACAGATTCTAAAATAGTAAGTGTGTACGGGGCGGTGGCTCCATACTGAGCAACAGCTGTTTTTATTTCTTTAAACTGAAAGGTGGCGCTTTTGGCGTGAACTCTCTTAACTTCCTTGAAGAAGGCTAACAATAGCTCAGGCTGTTCTTGTATCAGCCCTGGTGGCCATGTTACAAGTCACCGGTGCTGCTGACAAGGTGCATAATAAATGTGCTACCGTGAAGGTCCCCAGCATTATGCACTACCCCTGGTAGCCCCTAATGTCTTCTTTCCTTCTGCAGCTATAGAGCTGCTTCTTTGGCAGAGATGTTGTAAATCAGATAAACATGATTTAAAGCATCTGCCTTTTGATTTTTAGGGGGAGAGATTGTTTCTGTAACACATAAACAGTGTTAAATTTTATACCCTTTTTAAGTTTATATGAACCTTTTATTCATATAACTTTAATTAACAGAGTATTAAAGAATACCATTTAATTTTAGAACATTTTCAAATAATTTCCATTTAGACTACAACATATTAAACAAATCCAATTATTTTGTTACTTTAATTTTTCATGGTGAAAGAACAAGTCTTTTGCAACAGTTTGAAGTAAAAAGCTACTTTTCAGGATTTGACATTGAGAAAGAAGGTTTGAAATTAGGTTGTTTTAAAAGTGATAGGACATGTTTCTCCAAGGAAAATATAAGATTAAAGTACAAGAGTCTATTTTGATAAAACAGACCCCCTTTATTTTCTGTATACAGATTATTCAGGAGAAAAACTCTTTATAAACATCTACCAAATCAGACCAATGATTTAAGAATCTTTGAGAAAGAACAAAGCTTTTAAAACTTTATAGATAAACCCATTGAATCCTACTTAACTTTCACCACAAAAATTTTTTCTTCCACAAAACTTTTGTATTTTCTGTATTCATTCAGCATTTGTTCCACATTTTATTCTTTTTAAATAACAAGTTATTTTATCTTAGGGCAAAATTATTTTCCTTTTCCTTAATAATAAAAACACATTCTATATATCTTCTATACATAAGTTACTAAAATGATTTTGGAAACTGTTTGCAAGCAAATCTTTTACAACATACAATTGCCATCAACACTAAACAAATTTGTTAAAATAATGTTTCAATTTAGTTATAACTATTTTTATTATTTTGAATTATTATCTATATTTATTAATATAGGCACTTATTTAATTTTTGGCCATTTGCATAGAGCTCTTTTAATAATTTTGATTTATCAATTTAATATTAGCATCCAGAGGTATCAAAATATACAGACATTGAACAAACAGACAAACAGAAAATGAGTTATAATACATCAATAGAAATATACATCTTTGATTTTACTGCTTTTGAGATTTTTTTTTGGTAACTGTGTTGCTAAGATTTCCTACTCTTCCAGTGGTTGAGTTTTATCAGCCCCCACCAGCCCACAGTCACATTATCACATAGGAGTAGGGGGTTTGCAGACCAGCTGCTGGAATATTTTTTTTATCTTAGTTAATTCTTTGGGAGAATGTTTTCTTAAAAGCATGGTTTCATTGATAATGCTTTTATTCAGCACTTGTGCTTGTTGCAGCCTTCTTGATATTTTAGTTACCAAACACTAAATTGAGCTGTGGTAACAATAGTTTTTACAAGAACTTTCCATTCCCAAAAGCACATTTCTTAGTCATTACCAACTGAGTCTAAAATCCCTTTTGTAAAGAAACTGTGAAGTTCATTTTCATTAATACTTCTCATCAGCTCTTTGAAGACTGTATAAGGAAGTGATTCATGCAGTGGCTGTCCATTTTGGGGAGCCACCGGAAAAGTGTGGCGTTCTCTACACTCTACAGCTTCTTTCAAGCATTTTTTCATAGCAGGGTGAGGTGTCTGAGTTTCAAAGAAGACTGAGGGTGGAGGAGGATAAGTGGGAGTAAAGTTTCTTCTTCCTTAGGAATTGTGGATTTTTTAAGGGGAGCTCAGGAAGGAGGTCGAGAGGGAGGAGGAAGCAGGGCTTCCTCTTTGTCTAAAGCTATAGGACTTTTGGGTAAGGACCCTACTGGAGGAGCAGTAGGTGGAGAATGGGTATAAATTGGGCATAAAACTGTTTTTACTAAGCTCCAGGTAATAAAACAAAGGCAGGAATTTTCTCTTCCTTTTCATATTTTCTATTTAGATTTTTTCCTACTTGCTCCCATAATTCTAAGTCTAACTTTCCTCTGTTGGGAAAGCATGGGTAGAAATTTTGGACTCACTTTAATAAAGCAAATAGCTGAGTTTTTTTTACTGTTTAGTTAGATGCCTTTAGCAATAGCTGAATGGTTTTTTAAAAAACTTTTTGATCTTTTGAGAGTCCTTAACCCATGATGAAATTGATAATACCCCTGACTGAATTCCTGACACGTAGGCAAATATCCTGAGTGGGGGCTTTGCTGCTCCCTTACCTTTGGGATGATGAGCTATCTGGATAAATTTCATCCCTTTGACATGCTGATTGCACCGCCAATCCCAGTCACTTCGGGGTCTCCACTTGCAGGAATCCATCCTGCAAAGCCTTGTGGGGGTCTGTCCAGCAGAGCCCTTCACGGGGCAATAATTACTCTGAACACGGAGGTTGAGAGAGGTCAGCGGGAGAACAGCTGAAGAAGCGCCCCTCAGCTGAATCCCACCATGGTTTTTATTCTCTTTTTCATATAGCCAAAGGTCAGGGTGTACATGCAGGGGCTCAGGTAGCATAGTGCACCTGAGTGGTCATAAATTACTTTACAAGAATTCCAGACTGATAATGGGGTAGCAGGATTACAGAAACAATTAATAATTTGGTATGGGTAAAGGTGGAGGCAAAGGTCTAAGGTAACTGATTAACAGAGCAAGGCAAGAATGCTAATGGCAGGAACAAATAGTGGAGAATTCTCTGTGTGGGCAGAGAAACAGGCCTCCAAATGATTTCTTAGATGTGAAGATCAGAGGGTTCCCACATATATGAACTTCTTTGTTGATGTGATTTTAATATAATCAATGAAAATTTCATTAATTTAGATCATTTGTTTCATACTTGAAGCCACAATGAAAAACTGTAGTTGGATAATACCACTCTTTTATGTTTGAAATACCAATCACCCAGGTATTTGAGAACTTCCACAGAAAAGTGTATCATTAAAAGTGCCTGGAAAGTTGCTAACAGAAAATTATTATTCCATTCTAGTTGTTGTTGTATTTATTTGTTCTATTTCTCTTTTTAACTTTTATCAATTAATTATGGAATGCACATGCTGATGTCTGAGTGTGGGAAGGTAAGGAAAATTTTATTTTATGAAAATTGAAAGTAGGTGGAGTTTAGGTGTATGAAGTTATCAAAAGTGCTTTACCCAAACTTTATATTTGTGGTAAGAAAGTTGCTGAAATTGTCATACATAGACTTACTACTAATATATAATTTTGTGGAAACCATAATGATTATATAAGAAGGCAAGGAGATAGGCCATAGCCATTTCATTTAGGTGTACAATTCTCATAGTGTTCTTTACTTGCTTAACCTTTTAATAACGTTATGAAATGAACACAACAGATAAAATAACTATATACTGCAAGAGGTATAAGAAGCCATCTGTTTGGAAACACCTATCTTGGTTAGTAAATTCAGGGTGAAAATATGTTTAGTCCATGTGGGTGTAAGTGGAAATTCTCTGCTAAGAACCACAGATGGTGTGTTCCATTGATGAGGGAGTTATTCTGCAATCTCATTCACTAAGAATTTCCCTCCACTTGCCCACCCAACACCACAATAATTTATCACTATTCCTTGAAAAGAGCTGGCAGGCATGATCTCTATCAGAGGATTCCCGTTCGTGGAATAATCTTCCCTTATTACTCTGCATAGCTTACTCCCTCAAAAATCATGCCTTTGTTCAAATAACAATGAATAGGTATCCCTTGATCAAAATTAAAATAATTCAATCTCCTTTACGCACTCCATTTGTCTTTTCATTATAATTATCTCTTTCTAAAATATTTAAATTTTTCGCTTATATAAAATATCTTCCTCGTCTTCTCCACCCTGCCACCCCCCCCCCAGAAAAAAATATATTAAGGCTCCTTGATGACAGAAAATTTTTTCTGTTTTTACCCCTTAGTCTATTTATATTTTCTAAAATAGTGCATAACAATTATTATGTGTCCAATTAACATAGTTAAATAGTGATATGGCCTTCTACAGGTAATGGATTAATATTAGATGATGAAGAAACTCACTGCTCCCTTAATCCAGAATTCTCCTCCCATTATAATCTCATAAACAAGCTGACTGTCGGGGAGCCATTGTGAGGTCTGTGAGATCACTGTGCAACACAACTACTCTCTCCCCATCTGGGAGTTTGTCCTTAGTACTGGAATGTATCCTTTAGCATAGATATGTAAACTCTTGCTTTCTAGTGTGCCTACTAATATATATCTCATTTCTGCAAAAACAGGGTTACAAAAATTGAGACATTAGGTACTTGCTAATTTGCAGCTGAACTTTATATGCTAAGGTTTATCACAGAGATTTTTTCCAAGCCACAAAACCTCCATAATGCTTATAATCTTCCCTTAAAAGCCCTCTGAATTTGGGAAACTCAAGGTTTCCATGATTTTCTTACTATGAGTGATGTATGGTCACTAATCTGAAAGATGCTCCAAGATATTCATATTCATTAGTATTTCCAGATGTGAAACATTAATAACCACACATGTACTTCAGTTGGGTCTAATTCATTTACCTTGAGAGAGAATGAGATCCAAAGTTCCTGTTAGGAGCCTGGTGATTATTAGCTAGATATTTAGGACTATGATCCTTAAAGCCATGCTTGAGATGATGTAATAATTGGCACCTGTTAATATAAATGTGACTCAATGTCCATGGTTAGGCAATAATATTCACAGTGCAGCCTTTAAATGAAGAATTGCTAATATTTTTCCAAGTACTCTGAAAAACTGGTTAAACTACAATTGATCACCTTGTGGGAGAAACTATCATTAAACAATTGTTCCTCTAACCAGGTAAAGGCATATTAAGGCTTTTCCATTATTATTATTATTATTATTATTATTATTATTATTATTTTGATCTTATTTTCTTGCATTCATCTTTTTTTTTTTAGTAGACATGCGTTTCTAATAAGTTTATATATTTGTAAATAAAACAACAGAAATCTTTTTGCAATTCTTGAATTTTGTATATCAGGAAGGAAAAATTTCCTATATTTTTATATTTACCTTTAATAGAGATTTTTTATAATTGTTCATAAAAATCAAGATTTTTCACAGTACATACCAATATTTATTTTCTTGCATTCATCTTCATGCTTTACCCTTACTCCTTTACAATCTATTTTTATCTTGTTTGGGAAGAACAAATGAATTCGAACTGAGAGCAAAACTGTCCATAGGTAATCACATAACACATTTAACTTAAAATTTCATTGAAAAGTCAGTCAAACCAATTATTTAATTTTTAAAAAATGATCAATTCAATATAAAGAAAAATGTCAGATAGAAGGCATGGGCTGAGACAAAGCAGTGTACCAGTGAGAAAATTGCTATCACCATTCTTACCATTTCAAAAAAACATGGTATTATTGGTCTAAAATGTCTAATTACTATTTGAAAATTCAAAAACCCAACCATCATTTATTGACTCATGCAAATATCTGAGCTAGGTCTTCTGATTTTCACATGATGAAGATTGTCTTTAAAAATAAAAATAATAATTTAGGAGGAATATGAAGGAACATAAATATAAAGTATATAAAGTGGGATAATTTAACTATTCAAAGAAAATTTTAAAATGAGCTTCATAGTATGCAAATAACTAGGATTTAAATATAGTGTTAAAAATCAGAATGTAATCTCTTGTTCATCTCTTATTGAATCCCTTGCACCTAAACAAAAACTGAAAAATTAGTCTAAATCCTAATTTCTTGAATGAAAAAGTCAATAAATGAATAGATAAATGGATAATTCCTTGAAAGACTTAATTACATCATAAATCAAAGGATTGTCAGATTTAAGATCTACAAGGTAAAATATTTATTCTCCATATTGCTACACAAAAATGTTATTTATTTATTTATTGAAACTCCAGTCCAACATTGGAGTGTTGCTATCAGTTGGAAGAAGTGTTCAAAATTATCCTTTCATTTTTAAAAAGGATTAAGTTATTATCTAGGTGGGGGAGGGGGATTTACTGACTGACAATTTTCAGTAGGTAAATGTAAGCAATAGTTTTTTAAATATAAAGTTTGATCATCATTTTGAGGAAAGAATTATGATTATTAATAGGGTCAACTACTTACACCCACACAATAATTAATTGATGAGTGTCCTTTAAAATCCCTAACATTCTAAGTATCTACTAGTTGGGAAATATTTATATAAAATAAATTATTAAAATATATAATAATACCGTGTTTTATGCTTAAATATATGCAACTACTAAGAGAATGAGATAAGAAAAAATAAAATTTTCAAATCCAGAAGTTTCTATTCTTGGAAGTATGTTACTTTGCCACATAGAAAAATCAAGTTTAAACACAATTAATTTAATAAATAATTACAAGTAAGAAATCAATGGTTCAAATACTCAATGATTTCAACCCAAGGCAGTCTGTAGTATTTTATCTATTTGATATACTTATGAACATTTAAGGTGATGCTATTGTGAAAAGCATACCTCCATTTTTAGAAGCTCTCAAATATCTAACAATGAAAGAAGAGAAACAAAGTCATTTATTAACTTTACAGGATTGGAGACTTATTTTGATAAAACTGACCTCATAATTATGTTAAACAACTTATGGATAAACAGGCTATTTCCTGATGGTGAATGACTAGTTAAATAAGAAAAAAAATTGATATGTTTTACTTGTGTAAACACAACCTCTCAATTTCTAGATATTTAATAATTATCAAGAAATTGTACTGTTTAGAAGAAATTTTAGAATGCTAAAATCTGGTACATTGGAATATTTATATGGAATAAAATTATAATTTATTCAAAATAGAGAAGCACATATTTGGATATATGCAAATTACCACACATGTTATTAAAATATTAATAGAATTCCATATAATGCCCATTTTCTTCACTAATTGTGTGAATCACACTGGTGTGGTGATTCCGTCATACTCGGTCTTTCAATCAGGGCAACCAGCTGTAGTAACTGTTCAGTCCCTAAACCAAAAGTTTATAGCCCCTAAATCTACTGATCTATAAGCAGGACAATTTGGTTTTTATTTCAGTCAACCACATTGTGGTTTCTTTAGAAAGATGTTCCAATTAAAACATAGAAAACACTCTCAGAATGTCACAGCTGAAAGGTATACTTGCTGATACAATTAAGGAGCTCTCTTGTACTTTTCTAATATAAATATAAATCTATTTCCATTTAATACTTTTCCATAATGAGAAATAGTGTAATGAAAACCAAAATGTCACAAACCAGGTAACCATTTTTACACTTTTAAGTTAAAAATGGATATCTTTAAATTGCAAAGAGTTCAGGAGTTTAAAAGGAGGCAAGTTCTTTTAAGAATCTTTTGGTCACAGCAAAGTCACACATGGAATACTAGAGACTCCCACATACCCAACCTCCCTCCCCATTCCCCACCCCATATTAAAACCTTTTTTAAATGGATTTTAGCATTGTTAGAACAGTTATACAGATAGTAAAATATAGCAATTAAACATTGTCAATGGTTTACAGTATAGTTTACAATTTAGACAGTACAGTTTAATAATTTTTGATGATATTTAGCATGTCCTGTGTCCATTACTGTAAGGTAATGAGAAACATTTCCCATTCAATCTTTACTGTTCCTTCCTCCCCATCCCCCTGGTGCATATGACACTCCCCTCTCTTGACTCATGGAATGACAAGATTCATAGTTTCATGCGCTGGGTATTCCAACCTGCCCATTTGGGAGACACTGGGGAATGAGAGGGGGAAGGTGTCATGGTACACTGGGCATCTGATAATTCAGTGATAAAAGGAAAAAAGAATAATTTTTTTAAAAAGGATTTTTTTGTTGTTTTTTTTCCATTTTTTTGAATGTTCCAATCCACTAATTATATTTCATTTTATTTTATTTTTTTTGAGATTCCTTGAATTTATCTCTTGCATTTAAGCTTAGCATTATTATTTCTTTTTCCTATGAACTGTATTTGGTTATTTTATGGGTTACATGTTCAAGGAAGGTTTAGATCACAGAAGGGTTATAATGGGAGCTGCAGAGGATCATTGGTGGGGGGTGTCCAGGATGGGGGATTAAGGGGAGTAAGTTCATCTGAATATACATGAAAGATATATAAAATTGTTCAAGTGATCAAGGGATGGGGCATGGTCACAGTTGGTAGACAATCACTCAATAAATGAGGGAATATGAATTCCCAGACTGGAGAGCTCTGCCACATTCTCCAAGGGAGCAGCAACAGTTCCCTGAGTGCAGGGGCAGTGTCTGGCAAAAGAGGATGGCCCACTGATGGATTCTTGTTATTGATGACTAGCCTTATGAGTCTTTGCTCATATAATTGAAACTTAGCCTACTGTTATGGGGTCCCTAAATTTTGCCACCTGAAAGCCTCCTTGTTGCTCCAAAGTGGCCTCTCTCTAAGCCAATCTCAGCATTTGAATGCATTACCTTCCCCCCAACATGGGACATGACTACTGGGGATAAGCCTCCCTGGCAACGAGGGATTAATACTAAGTGCCAACTGGCAAAATCATGGGAAAAAGACCTTGAATAAAGGGGGGAAAGTTAAAGAGAAATGAGTTCATGTTGCTAAGAGACTTCAAAGAGAGTTGGGAGGTCTTCCCAGAGGTAACGCTTACGCACACATCAGTAGGATCTCATAGAACACCAAAGTGGATATCACCCCACACAGAGGGGCTCCTGAGGGCTCTGGAGATACCCAGGTCCTATATAAGGGGGGATAGCCCCAGAGATTGACCCCTTATCAGTGGGCTCTACTTTGGAATCTGTGCTCCTGAGAGTGACAGAGTTGGACTCAAATAAGTCCTCCCTGCACATGGTCCAAGAGTCCCTTCTATTCAAACCTATATGTGATGCTGGACTTTTTATGTGTACTTCAAGAGACTGGAGCCTCTGGCCTTCCTATGTGCCAGCTCTACCTGGAATCTATGTGGAGATGCAACTCCAATAATAAATTGGATTATTTTTCCAATATTATTTGTACATTTGAGTCCTACAGCTCAATGGACTCATCCAAGTCATCTGGTGAGGAGATGACGATGGGCAATGGCCATCCCAGGGAATGGAGAGGGCCTGCAGCTGCAGGCATGATAATCCTATCTACCGTATCCATGGGATATAAGTCTTCTCTCACTTGGAGGTGGAGTGGACATCACCATCTCAATCCCCTCAGGATTGGGGGAAGGTCTATGGACTAGAGTGGACTTAATGGTGTTCTGTTGTAGACATATTGTGATTCGAGCAATGGAAGAAATTATAACAGTGAGGTGGAGCCAGTAGACACTGGATGCTTTTGGGACAGGGAGGGGAAGAGCAGTTGAAATACAGGGGCTTTTTCCGGACTTGGGTGTTGTCCTGAGTGCTGTTGCAGTGATGGATGTAGGCCATTTTACATCAGCTTATACCATACAGAACTGTGTGTGAGAGAGTGATTAGGAAATGAAGTAAGAAAGCTCAGAAATTTTGCTGAAAATAAAAAGATTTATGAGAGAAAGTGCAAAATGATTAACTTAAGATGAAAGAAAGGAAAGATAAATTAATTCTGTAAAAACTTACAAATGCAATAATTGTGATTGAAATTTCTTTTATTTTGTTTTTCAGGAAGTGGAACCAAACCTTCTCTGGAAGTTTTGAAAAGGTGGAAAACTAAAGAGGATAATCAGGGAGCATTTAAAAAAGTTAAAGAGAGTAAGAAAAAGAAGCAGGAATACTTTGCTCTGTCAAGTGAAGGGACACATCTATCTTTAAAAGGAGAGATAGATAGCTAAAAAATAAATTGAAGTATAAGATTTCAATGGAAAAATGTAGAGCAAACTCAGTGTGATGTAATTGAAGTAAAGAATAAAAGAGACTGTTATCTGTTTCAGATATTGGAGTAAGTGAAATTATAAATAACTTCAGAAGGTAAATTAAGATAATTTTGATGTTATTGTCCCTAAATGAGTAGTTCTAGATTATTTTCCCAATATTATTTGTACACTCAAAATAAAACTGAAAGAATAAACAAATCCAATCAATTTTATTCTAATTATCATATGTTCAAAATTATCTTCAAAAACCTTAAGATATTATATATAAGATCTCTATATATTTCTTTTTTAATTTGAGAATATTGCATATTCATATGATATGCAATTCAGATGATAAAATAGATGAAAGATAGATAGATAGATAGATAGATAGATAACACTTTTTTTTTTTGGTTATGTGCAATTAGGTTGTGATTTGTACTTAACTCTTATAATAGGAATAAGAATATTATGGAAGCTAATGCAGCATCACATAATTTTCCTTCCAAAATATTAGCACCATTGCTATGGATTAAAGTTAACAAGGGGAGAGCATTAAAAAAGTTAAGATGCACCTTCCTGTAGTTTGATTCTTTGTGGGTTCAGCGCTTTTCTACTTGCTTCTCAGGTGCTACAGGCTCTCCTTGTTTCTCAAAGATGCCCAATTCTAATATGATGATGGAGTTTCTTCTAATGGGATTTTCTGATGAATGGGAAGTACAGGTTCTGCATGCCATATCATTATCTCTGATGTATTTGTTGACTGTTATTGGGAATGTTCTCATTATTACTGTCACAACTATTGACAAGAGGCTTCACACCCCCATGTACTTCTTCCTCAGGAATCTGGCCATCTTGGATGCATGCTACATTTCTGTAACTGTCCCTAATTCATGTGTCAATTCTCTGCTTGACAGAAGCACCATTTCAAAGGCAGGATGCATAGCTCAGGTCTTTTTAGTGGTGTTCTTTGTGTTTATGGAGCTGATGCTCCTCATCATTATGGCTCAGGATCGATAAGTGGCCATCTTTCAGCCCCTCCATTACCCTGTGATCATAAACCCTCAAGGTTGTGTCCATATGACAGTAGCCTCCATGCTCAGTGGACTGGTCTACTCAGGATTCCACACTGGCAATACTTTCTGAATGCCCTTCTGTCAGTCCAATATGATCTATAAGTTCTTTTGTGATATTCCCTCTCTGCTGAGGATTTCCTGTTCTGACAACTGCAACAATGAGATCCTAATTTTGCCTCAGGTTTGAGCATTGGTGGTGGCTGTTTTATCTTCATCATCAGGTCTTACATTTACATATTTCCTGCTGTGCTCAAGTTTCCAAGTGGAGCTGACAGAGCAAAAGATTTTTCCACCTGTGTTCCTCACATCTTTGCAGTCTCAGTCTTCCTCAGGTCAGGCATTCACATCTGCTTGAAGCCAACTGCAACCTCTCCAAATAACCAGAATATGGTCCTTTCTGTGTTCTATTCCATAGTCCCTCCCCTCTTGAACCCAATTACCTACAGTCTTAGAAATGATCAAATAAAATGTTCCCTATGGAAAATCATGAAAGGAATAATTTTTGGGGTGAAATTTATAGGAGATTAATGAGACTCACACAAAGTAATTTGTTGCAACTCAGGTTTTCACTGATTGAGATTATTGACTGGGATTATATAGATATAATTGGCATAAATTCAATAATTAAGTTAATTTGAATATAAAATTTTAAAAATCTGTCTTTTTGAGGTTTTTGGGTGATTTGAATTGACCATTGTCTTTTGATCTGGTACTATGAATAATCAAGCCACAGTCAGGCATGTTTGATGCACTAATATTTAGCATTAAAAATTGTCTTAAAAAGCTTAAAATTTTATGCTTAGAAATATTTTGTTAAAATTTATCTTCTATATTTATCTCTTCTTTAAACATTTATAAACCTGGAATCAATAACCTTTGAAATTCTATAATTTATATTATAGAAGAAACAAAAATATTGTTATTTTTTCATTCAAAAAATAAATTTGAAAACATAAATTTTGGACAATGAAATTAGTACTAAAATACATCTATGGAAAAAGAGGTAGGGTTGGTGTAATTGATGAAGCTATCAGAAATACTTTACACTGCATCCTTTGAACATACAGATAAATTATTCTTATAATGAAAACAGTTTGTTAGAATCAAATCCAATTTGTTTGGGGATACATTTACTTGCTTATACATATTAAACATTATTTCCAAGATTGATAAAAGGAATGTATGCATTTTCTATTCACACTTATTATCACATGCTTATCCATACAATCATTAAATCTAAAATAGAGTAAAAAATAACAGTATTTACTCTTTTATTTTCCTTTATTTTTTTCTTTATTTTTAAAGATGCTTTAGAATACATAAATGTTACATCAAAAATATAAGGGGGAAGCAGATGTGGCTCAAGTGATTGGGCTCCTGTCTACCATATGGAGGGTCCTGGGTTCAGTTCCCAGGGCCTCCTGGTGAAAGCAAGCTGGCCTGCACAGAGAGCTTGTGTAGCAAGATGATGCAACAAAAAACACAGAAGAGAGACAGTGAGAAACACAATAAACCAGGGAGCTGGGATGGCTCAAGTGTTTGGTTTCCTCTCCCCCAGCTTGGAAGGTCCTGGAATTGGTTCCCAGTGCCTCCTAAAGAGAAGACGAGAAGAGAAAACAAGCAGACACAGTATAATGCACAGTGTATAGACAGAGAGCAGACAGGAAGCACAAGTGGTGGTGATGGTGTTGGTGGTGGGGAATAATTAAATAAAATAAATCTTTTAAAAAAAGAAAATATAAGGGATTTCCATATACTGCATCCCCTCACCTTCCCACACTTTCCCCCATTTACAACATTCTCATTAGTGTGGTACAATTTTACAATTGATAAACACTTATTGAAGCATTGCTACTATACATAGTCTCGAGTTTACATTATAGTTACTACTGCACAATTTTATAGATTTTGACAAAATTTATAATGGCTTGTATCTGTCATTGCAATAACATGAAGAACAATTTCAATGTCCCAAATATGCTGCATCTTACACCTATTCTTCCCTCTCATTGCCCTCAGAACCTCTGGGGACCATTGTCTTTATATCAATGTTACAAGTTCTTCTATTAGTAGAATAATAATAAGTCAATGTTGGTCCATCGTTATATTCACCCATTATGTTTGTTCATTCCATAATCTTGAGTATTTTGATAGGATGATGCCCATTCTGCTCCTGATGTTGAGGGGCCTTAGATCCCAGGCAGATGAATGGAATCTACTTGCTTGATGTTGTGGATTCTCTATTTTAGGATGAGTGTTGTCCATCATCAGCCATTTGTTAATTGTCCTGGGTGAGTTCAAAGTACTGGAGAGTAGGCATTGGCTGCAACTCTGCTGAGATTTGGGGGCTCAACTGGCATATGAACAGCCAGAATATGTAAGTCTCAGTGTCATAAATTTAATGGGTAGAGTGCAAACTATAGGTGCAAATAAAAATGGTAAAGAAATTTCAAAGAGAGGTCCACTGAGAGCATGCCAATTTCCTGGGATTGTCTGCCCTGCTTATAGTGTCTAGATATCTCTAAATCCCTTAGGAGCACCCCTGCTTGAGGAACTGTTTACTGTGGCAATAAGTGAGCTCCTCCTGAGATGTGCATAATCATCAACATTGGAGAGACTCCAACAACTCATTTTGGAATCTATTAACCATTAAAACTCATTTGTGTTTATTATTTCCCTCTTTACATCTAGGTTTTTTTCCCCAAATGCATCACTAGTTGGCACTTGGTAATAATCCCATGGTCCCAGGGTTGGTCATCCCTGGGAGTCATGACCCATGCTTGCAGGGGAAGGTTGTGAGTTTATATGCTGAGTTTGGCTTTGAGAGAAGTCACATATGAGCAACAAGGAGGCTTTCAGGAGGTAACTCTTAGGCAATATAAACTACTAGGCTAAGCTTCAAATTGACAAGAACAAGTTTCATAAGTACAAGCATCAATATCAAGGGCCTGGCATATTGGTCTGTCTTATTTTACTTGGCACTACCCATGTACTCTAAAGATTTTTGCCACTGTATTAGAGAATGTAGCAAGACTCCCCAGGATGGGAATTTAATATTCCTTTGGTTATTGGTGAGTTTCCACCTAAGAAGACACCACCCCAGGACCACATGAACACATTCATATTCCATAGAGGCATGACCCAGATGCACCCCTCCACATACATCCCCCAACCACTGACACCTCACTACAGTAATCCTTCCCTACCACAGTTGCAACCATTCTGAAATCCAAAAGCTCTGCCAAAACAAACCAAAATAAGAGTAATAAAATAAAATAAATAAAATAAACTAATAAATAAATACTTTTTTGCATTGTACTTTTCATCTCCACAAGATCTATTATCTTTTATGTATATTTATAATTTCTTCTGTATGTTCACCCAATATATATTTTTTCACTTTATTTTCCAAGAAGTTTTAGGTTACAGAAAAGTCACATAGAAAATATACGGGATTCCCGTATACCACACAGCCTCCCATACCATATCCTCCCCTACCAAAAACATCCTACATGAGTATGATGTATTTGTCACAATTGATGAACATATATTAAAGCATTGCTACTAACTATGGTCAATGGGTTACATTATGCTTTACATTTGGCAACTTTTATAGGAAGTGACAAAATGTGTAATGCCCTGTATTCATCAATGCAGGGTCATTCAGAATAATTCCAATGCCTCCAAAATGGCCTATATTCTACTTATTATTCCCCCCCCATGAGCACCTATAGAATAACTAAGTTTTGATTTTTGAAGAATTACGTTCATAGTTACATGCATTGATATTGAGGGCTTAATGTACTGGTCTGTTTTCTTTTACTAGGCACTGTCTATGCTATTGAGACATTCTTGCCCCTCAGTTTGAATATGTAGCAAGGTTCTCCAAGATGGGATTTTAATATTTTCTTGTTTATAGTGTGGTTGTCCACCCACTGGTATGACACCCTATGACAATTTCATATTCTATAAAATTATGCCCCAGGTGCACATTTTCCTATATATCCTGCCACCAGCAAACCCTGCACCAATGAATCTCCCTTGCCATATTTGCAGAAAGAACATACCCACCATTGTAGATTCAATCACAGACATAAAAATCCCAAGAGTTTACCTGTTCCTTCCTCTAGTCCTCCCCCCAGTTCCCTGAAAAGCCCAACCTAACCTGTCAACCTGCTCACCCTCACATTCCAGCACCTTCAAACCCACTCACATCACTGCACCACCACCAACCTATCCACTACCAAACCACATCTCTCCACTTTATTGTGGGTTTTGACCATACTGAGCATTGGTTCAGTGCACTGTATTTTCTTCTGTCTGGATAACCTATCTTCCATACACCAGTTATGTGAGTATGCTCAATAGGCTCCGGTCATATTTGTGAGGTCATGCAATATTTGTCCTTCAGTGCCTGGTTTATTTACTCAACATAAGGACTTCAAGATTCATCTCTGTTGTCATGTGTGTCAATAATTCCTTCCTTCTTACTGCTGAGTAATATTCCATTGTATGTTTATACCACATTTTGCTTATCCATTCTTCTGTTGATGGACACTTGGATTGCTTCCAACTTTTGGTGATAGTGAATAATTCCACTATGAACATTGGAATGCATCTATCTGTTCATGTCCCTGCTTTCAATTCTTTTGGGTATATACCCATCAGTTAGACTGCTGGATCATATGGTAATTCTATAGTTAGCTTCCTGAGGAACTGACAATCTGTCCTCCACAATGGCTGCACCATTCTACATTCCCATCAGCAGTGGATGAGGATTCCCTTTCCTCCACTTCCTCTCCAACCCTTGTAGTTCTATTTTTAATAGCCACCAGTCTAATATGTATAAGGTAATATCTCACTGAAGTTTTTATTTTCATTTCTCTCATAACTACCAATGTAGAGCATGTTCTCATGTGCTTTTTAGCCATTTATATTTCCTCTTTGGAAAAGTGTCTCTTCAAATATCTGGGCCATTTTTAAATGGGTTGTTTGACTTTTTATTTTTGAGATGTAGAGTTTTTTACATATGCTGGATATTACACGCTTAGCAGATAAGTGTTTCCTAACTGTCCAATTATTTTCTCCCATTGAGTAGGCAGCCTTTTCACTTTCTTGACAAACTTCTTTGAAGCGCAAAAGTTATTAATTTTGAAGTGGTCCATTTATCTATTTTATCTTTCATTGCTCTTGCTTTGGGTGTAAAATCTGTGAAACTGTTTCACATTGATTATTCCCTACATTATCTTCTAGGAGTTTTATGGTCTTGTCTCTTATATGTAGGTCTTTGATCCATCCTCATTTAATTTTTGTATAAGGCATGAGATGGCAATCATCTCTTATTTTTTTGCATATGAATATCCAGTTTCCCCAGAATCATTTTTTGAAGAGGCCATTCTGTCCAAGTTAAGTGAGCTTGGTGGATCTGTCGAATAACATATTGTATATTTAAGAATCAATATTAGAACTCTCATTTCTGTTCCATTGATTAGTATATCTATCCTTGTGACAATACAAGGAAGTTTTGACCACTGTCAAAACTATACAGTGTTTTGATCACTTTAGCTTTGTGTATGCATTAAAGTCAGGTAGTGTGATTCCTCAAATTTCATTTTTCATTTTCAATAAGTGTTTGTCTATTTAGGACCCCTTTTCTTTCCAAATAATTTATATAATTCATTTTTCCAATTCAGGAAAAAATGCTGTTGTAATTTTTGTTGGGATTACTTAGATCTGTAAATCATTTTGGGAAGTACAGACATCTAATGATATTTAGTTTTCCAGTCCATGAGCATGGAATAGTCTTCCATTTATTTAGATCTTCTTTGATTTCCTTTAATAATGTTGTATGGTCTTCCGTGTATAAGTCTTTTACATTTTTTAGTTAAGTTTATTCATAGATGTTTAATTCTTTAGTTGCTATTGTAAATTGAATTTCTGTCTTGATGTCCTCCTCAGATTACTCATTATTAATGTAGTGAAATGCTACTAATTTTTGTGTGTTGATCTTATGTCCTGCCACTTTACTGAACTCGTTTATCAACTCTAGAAGCTTTGTTGTAGATTTTGGGGACTTTCTACATACAGTGCCATTTCATCTGCAAATAGTTAATTTTTTTTTCTTCCTTGCTAATTTGGATGCCTTTTATTTCTTTTTCTTGCCTAAAAGATCTAACTATTACTTACAAAACAATGTTAAATAAAAACAGTGCCAGTGAGCATTCCTGTCTTGTTCTATATCTTAGAGGGAGCATTTCACCACTGAGTATGATGTTAGCTGTTGTTTTATCATATATACCTTTTATCATGTTGAGGAGGTTTCCTCCTATTCCTATTTCAATTCCAATAAAAATGGGCAAAAGTCTTAAATAGAGTTTTCTAAAAAGAGGAGATACAAAAGGCCAAAAAGCACATGAAAAAATGTTCAATATCACTAGCAATTAGGGAAATACAAATCAAAATGACAATGAGATATTACCTAACATCACCTAAAATGGCCATTATTTTAAAAAACAGAACAGAGTAAATGCTCTAGAGGATGTGGAGAAACAGGAACACCGGTTTACTGTTGGTGGGAATGTAAAATGGTGCAGTCTCTGTGGAAGATAGTTTAGTGGTTCCTTAGGAAGCTAAATAAAAAAAAATTCCATGTAATCCAACAATTCTTCTACTTGGAATATATCCAGAAGAAATAAAATCTGTGACACAGATAGACATTTGAAAACCGATATTCATAGGGGCATTAATTGCAAATGCCAACGTATGGAAACACAAGTGTCCATCAACTGATGAATGGATAAATAAAATTTAGTATTTATATTCAATGGAATACTATGCTGCTGTAAGAAGATATGAAACTGGGACACATATGATAACATGAATGAACCTTGAAGACATTATGTTAAGTGAAATAAGCCAGACATAAAGGATAAATATTGCATGGTCTCAATCATATGAATTAAATTTGAAGAATAAATACATGTTGTTAAAATATACAGTACAGATTATTAAGAGATAGGAAGAGGACTGAGAAGGTGTACTGATGCCTAATGTATGTGGAAGTTTTAATTAACTTGACTGTGAAAGTGGTCGAAATGGAAACGGATATAATTGTAACACATTATAGTGATTAGAAGTCATGCAGCTGATTTTTAAATGGAATTGTGGTAGAAAAGGGTAGTCTAGGGATGCAGATGTCAATTGAAAGAAAGCAATACAATAATCTAGGGACTGAATAACATAATGAACCCAGGGGTGGATGAGATTGTGGTTAATGGTACAAAAACAAGAATGTCCTTCTATGAATGAGAAAAATTGTACAGCACAATTACAAGGTGGTAAGAATGTGGAGAAGCATGGGAAATACAATTAATGTAACCTATGGAATATAGTTAACAGCAATACTGTAATATTCTTGCATTAATGCAGAAGATATACTGTGTTAAGGGTATGGAAAAATATATACCAAATATACACTATAGACTATAGATAGTGGTAATATTCCAATTATATTACCTCATAATGTGTAAAAAATGTAGTGTGTTGGTGGAAGGGTGTTATATGGGAATTCCATACATGTACATGACAGTTTTGTAAGTTCACAACCCCTCTAATAAAAATTTATTTAAAAAGATTATTAGTCAGTATTTGGTAGGTGGTACTACAGTAACTAGTAACCTTCACATATTGGTGGCTTAATACAAGAAAGGTATACTTGTAGCCCACAATATCTGCCAATGAGGGTTATCATGGGAGTTTTGTACATTGGTTTTTCTTGATAGAGACTTCTGGTTGTTGCAAAAATAAGAACCCAGTTACTTTGAAGTGTGATGTCATGTATTTACTAAAAATATTTACATGTAGAATGAAATAATGGAAGAACATCCAAACCAGAAGCCAAGTGACTATTTATCTCATTTCTAAACACATCAGCTTCATGATTTCCTTCACAAGCATGGATATAACCCAGTGTAGCCCCTTTCACAACTTTTCAGAGGGATTTTAGCATCCACAGTGGAGAGAGATCCTTGGGCTCACAACAAACAGGTTTATAGTAAATATTTAAAAATCATGCAAGAATACATTTTGCAAAAAGAGATCAACAGTAAAAATGCAATAAATAAAGTCAAATTGCATTATTTCTGGCAATTATATTCAAGAAAGTTGCCAGGAACAATTAGTGATTACTGAACAATTGATACTAAGACAACTAAAATGTTAGTTTCTTGTAAGTCTCTGTTCACATTTCTTTCAACCAATCAATACAAAATCTTGATGTCTGTGTGTTTCATTTGAAGATCCCATATTTGAAATGTATTTTCAATTCATTAACACTGAATTGACAACCAACAACACTGTAACACATGCCTGAATGAAGCTTATTTCACATACATATTTTCTCCGTAAGACACATCACGAAATTTTTGAGCTATACAGCTATACAGAAACACTGTATAGCACTTCAGCACTAGGCTTCAGGACCATGTTACAGATTGAAATCACAACAAAAAGTGCCAAAATGTGAAAAACATGGCAGTAAATATATCATGAAAACCACACTCATTTTTAGTAAGAAGCTGAAACAAGAAGGCAGAGAGTTGATTTATTCAACTTTAACCCAAACTTTTTGCCATAAAACTCACGTACATGAATGATCATGAAAGCACTACAAGTATTGACTTCAAGATTACAAATAAATAGGCAAATGCATAAATATGGAATTTGCAAATACTGTTGATTGTCTGCTTTTGAAAGAGATCCAAATATACATTTTGACATCAAGGGGATTCACTATACACAAAGATGAAGTTTATATATATATTTTAAGTCCTGATCTATATTTGAAATGAAAGGGAGTTAATATATATATATATATTAACTGTTACAAAACTTATCATTTTGAACATTAGAAGATGGCTTTACTTAGTACAGTATCTGCCACACAGAGGAAGAGAACATAAAAAATTGCAAGTGGGTGCTTTATGTATGCTCACATTTTATTGGATTTCCATTGAAAGAACAAAGAGATTTAGAAATCAATGTCCATGACTTTTACCCTGTGTCTAGCACCATTCTCTAAATGTGCACACAAATTCTCATTTAGCCATACAGCAGCAATTAAATAGAACAGTCATCTCTATTGTATATACGAGAAACAGGAGACATCACTTAATTGGGTAGATGAAGAATGAAACATAAATTAAATTTTGTTCTAATTTCCTGCTGTAACTGATGAAATTTACTGGTTTCATTCTATAAATTATTTATATCTAGCTATCTTTCCAGCCACACACACAGACACACATATGCATGATTTCTCAGAAGTCAAGACATTGAGCATCAGTGGAATTTATGGACTAGGCACTTTCTGGATTTCAGGGAATTTGGGAAACTTCACATCCAAGTTAAGTTTTTCAATGATTTACCCATTGTGAAGTAAAGTGTTAACTCAACCATCTTGGATGTTTCAAATCCATATATTTTAAAGAAAGAACTGGTCCTTAATTAGCTACTGAGAGATACTCTCTAAAAATTTAGAATATTGTGGCTGATAAAAGTGTCTTTGTATACCTGGAACTTTGGGCCATATCAGGAAGTTTATGATAAAAATCCAATGTATGGTGTGTTCTTTGGGTCATGTTGTATCAGTTTAGCTTGTGGACACCTGGAGACTCATTAATTCAGGTCAACAACAATATACTCCATTCATTTGTGATCTATCCCCAATAAGGACTATGAAAAACAAGGCATAGGTTTGCTATTCTGATTGGCAATTGTCTTTGGATATTGATACAAGTTGTTGCTGGGAGACATAGGTCCTGTCTGCATGACTTCATGGGAAGAGAACAACTGGAAATTTGCACCTAGTCTTTCTTGAACTCTGCCCTAAGCACTTTTTCACTTTACTGATTTTAATATATAATCTTTCACTGTAATGAACCATAATGGTGAGCATAAATTATTTTTCTGAATTCTGTAAGTATGTTTAATGAATCGTTAAACCTCAGATGGTCTTGCAGACACTGAACAGCCTCAATCTATTAATCCAAGGGAATAATTTATGCTATAAATAAAATAACCTCTCAAATGAGAGACATGTTTTAAAACACAGACCTGATTCTATTCTCATAGTGGATCTGGGAAAGAATAATTTCTGTGTTTCTATCCTTTTTATACTTGGGATTAATTCAGCAAGAGAAAAGGAATAATTATGGTAAATGATGAATTAAGTCAAAAAAGAAACAAGCTGCATTAGACAATCTCAACAATCCACAATAATTGTTCTTAGCCAAGACAAAACCATAAGTGTGTCATTAAACAAATGAAATGTGGCCAAAAATATGTCAAGTAGGAAAAAAGGATATAAAAGATGATAAAAAGAGATGTTATTTCAAAAAAGAGTATTGTGTAAATTCACTGAGTAAGTTTTGAAACCTTAGATTGAATATTTTGTTTTCCATCACTGACTAAAAACAAAGATGAAAGCTCAGTTAAAATAGCATAAATTAGTTTTTTCAATCATAATAATCTACAGAAAAGACCAAACTGATTCTATATATATGCATAAATAAATATTTTATGGTATTCAAAGTATTTTGAATAATATCAAAGGAAGCAACAGCATCCAAGTGAATTTTTGAGGCTGGAAAATATTGATACCAAACTACACAAGAACATTTTTAGAAATATTTGCTATGACTCAGTTAATAAAAATAAAAATATATTAATCAAAATATTAGCAAATAAAATGTAACAAGGCACAGTAAAATAAATAAACACAAAAAGATCACCATGTGTGTGATAGCCATGGGTGTTGCTTTCTAAGATCAAACATTCTTTTCCAATTATCCATTGTTATATAATAATTACCCCAATACTTAGCATCTTATAATAATTTTAATAATTTTATCCCTCTTGGTTTCTCTGAGTCAGGAACTCAGGGAGATCTCAGCTGTGAAGTTCCAGTTCAGGGTTTTCATGTGATCAGATGGTGGCTGGCACTGAAACATGGGGCTTCTGAAGCAGTTGAGAACTGTCTGGGCATATCTCTCTCCATTAGTCTATTTATGTGGATAGTTTTTGCTTCCTTACAACATGGCAGCCTACGAGAAGTCAGAATGCTTATAGGGTGTCTGGAATATTAAGTAATAAATATTACGAGGAAAACAAAATAGAAGTGCAATGTCCATCTTATGGACGCAACCTACCCACATGCAAAATACACTCATGCCTCCTTCAACATCTCCCTCTTCACGCCCGCTGAATAAAAAAATCTCATACTATTATGACATCAGCTCTTAAGGCTAGAGGTTTGTATCTAACATTATAATCTGTTCTAGAGGCAGGTTAGGCTTCTCAGGTATAGTTCTTTCTGTAGAACTTTTGAAGTGTCACTTTTATTATATGAAGACCTGCAAATTGAAGAGAAAATTACCTGCCCTTCCCACACATGCAACATAAAATGGCTAGACAGTCAATGATCATACATATTTGCACACCTGTTCTAAAAAGGTGGAATAAAGAAGAGAGAACTTTGCTTTCACACACACATACACACACTCACAAATTGATGATTTATTAAAAATGCAATTCATTAAAGAAGAAATTTCAATGTTCAATAAGTATATGACAATTCCCAAAATCAATATGAATAAGAGTATTAATATAAATTGAGAAATCATTTCTAGCAAAATGGGTCCACGAAAGTTGAAAAATCTATCAAGTATCATTAAAAGCTTTTTGAGAATGTGATGAAGAAGCAGCTGTTTATATAGCTAGTGGAAGTATAAAATAATACCAGCATTCCTGCATGCATACTTGCAAAAATTCAAATATTTTAATGATGCAGCCATTTCTCTTTAGAACAATATTCCTAGATGACACCAACACAGCAAGCATAACAAACAAGATGTAGAGTAACTTACCAGCTGCCTATTGATACTAAAGTACAAGTTGTCTGATTGAGAGATAATGGATTCAAAGTTAGATACAGGAAATATTTGATGAGGATGTAATGTTGAAGTAAATATGAATGGCAGGAATTTGGTAATGTCTGATATTAGGAAAAAAATATTGGGTGAATTCATACAAATTTAGTCATCATAAATATATACCAATTAGAATGAGAAGAAGGACAATACTGAATTCTTGGGGAAAAAAATGAATTCCATGGAAAGACAACTAATCCAATACATAGTATTTGAGGATGACTGATTAGACAGCTAGTAGGATAACCAGAAAAGAGAAACCATAAATAGCTAGTTTTAAAAGGAAATGAATCAGCTATAGTGCTGAAATCTCAAGTGTCAAAATCTAAACAACTACCAGAATAAGAATCTTGATTAACAAGTTTGAAAATAGTTGATGAATTTCATCAAGTTTTATTTAGAAGTCACCAAAGCCAAAAATAAATGAGGAATTTTATTCATTTTATTTTAAAATGATGAATTTAACTATCTCTCAGTTAAATTTATGGAATTTAATGGAGAGATAATTTGAGATAAAAAGAAGAATAGAAACAGGATTATGAAAATGGAAGAAAAAATTTAGGAACTGTATTATTAATGAAGACATTGACAGAAATTTATATTTGATCTTAAATGTCAATAATGTTAATATTTTAAAGATAGAAACTAATTGTATATGAGATCCCTGAGAAAAAGTGGATGAGAACATACACTGCTGTAATTAAAGACAAGGGGCAGAATTTCCTGGAAGAACTGCAAAATTAAATCACAAATGACTTAGCAAAATCATAGTATATAGGTGTTCTCTAGAAATTTAAATAATTTCAAGTGACACAGTAAACAGGGTCATGTGTTCTTGGGAATATCTAGAAGGTAAGACTGTGGGAGAGTCTTTTCTAAGTCTGTTGACATTTCAATCAGAAGTAATCACTTTTTATTCAAAACCTATAAATTAGAAATTTTAATGTTTTGAAGTCATCCAAATGAGGAGGTATCTTATCTTACTCTACAACTTATCATTTCATATTATGAATAAATTTAAAGTAATGATTTTCTTTTGTTTCTCACAGGGTGTAGTCATTGGAAAATTTGGTGTAATTATGAATTCCAAAAATATAATTGGATCAGGCTGGTAAACTGATCTGTTAACCTGGGCATGATTAAGTTATGATTAGGGCATTGACTGGGCCACATCAGTAGGGTGTTGAGCCCCACCCATTGGTGGTTGGGGGAATCAAATATAAAAGGCAAGGCAAAGGACAGCGGGAGCAATTTTTTTGAGAAGCAATTTTGATGTTGTAGTTTTGATGTTGGAGAGAAGGCCCCAGGAGAAGAGAAGTGAGTCATTCACCTGATAGTCTACAGCTGACCTTGTGGAGAAACCAGAGTAGTTAAGCCTGGAGAGAAATGCAGCCCCAGGAAGAAAGGAACCCAAGAATCCTGAAACCTGGCAAAAGTTGGCAGCTGTCTTGCTCCAACTCGTGACAATGGACTTTGGTGAGAGAAGAAACTTATGCTTTAGGGCCTGGTAACTGTGGACTTCTACCCCAAATAAATACCCTTTATAAAGACCAACCAATCTCTGGTATATTGCATTAATGCCCCTTTTCCTGACTAATACATGGGGTTTATGGAATATTAAATGAAATGGTATCTTTGGATATGCTAAGTGAATATAAGTCATTGTTTAAAGCAATATAAAGCTCCCACTTGCCTCATTTGTTTTCTGTTATAACTGTTTACTCTATTTCTCTCCTGATGGAGTTCAAATAAAAGGCCATGACAACTCACAGAAAGCAGGCTGCCTTGGAATGTGGGAGACAGGCTGGAAAGTAGGATACAGGTGCCTTTAGTCTCAAGAAACTGAGATAAGATCTGAGATGAGACTGGTGGGGAGACATCTTGAGCTTCAAAGAGTGTAACATGTATATGTTAGATAAAGATTTACAAGGTCTGCTACTAAAGATTTACAAGGTCTGCTACATGCAGGAATGTAAAGAGAACTGAGCCATTAACCCTCAAAACTTGCTGATTTTAGTAAAATGTAAACTGTCACGTATCTATTGCTTTTGCACATGTGCAAACGTATTTTCTTTGTTCTAAAGCCAAATAAAAGCCACAGTTTATTATGTGGTGGGTCTCTTCTTCTCCTTTTGGATGGAGAGTCCCCTGATCCCAGTTATTTTCTTCTCTTTGTCTCATTCTTTCTTACCCGTGGCACCGTTTTCATGGACCCCGTTCCTGAACATCAACACTCTCCAATTCAAATGTTTATCCTTCAATATTCCCTGTCTTTCAACGTACCAACTTCAAATATCATCTTTACTTAGTCAATATGAGTGCTTTCTCTTATTCTCACCTCACTTGCTCCAATTTCCCTTTCTTCAGAATATCTTTGTAAAACTCCTTTTTGCCTGTAAGTATAGATATGAAAACACTCATTAAGTGTTTAAGTAGCATTGTATAGTGTTTTTGTTTTGTTTTGTTTTTAGGTTTTGTGGGGAAATAAATGTTCTCATTCTGTTGCATGAGGCAGTCGTTGAGAATTTACACTATGCAAGTTTGTGAAGAAATTTCATATTTATAAAGCAATTAATTAATGTGTATTATTTTAAGTGCACAGTTCTGAAATCTTTATCAGTCCCTCATACTATTACACCTGTAACCTAATGCATGCGCCTTGATGCCATATAACTTTCACTGAGATATTGCTTATATGTGCCTGAATTGACACTGTTCTGAAAAAGTGCCTTGATACCCATGAGGCATTCATTGTTCACTCTTGTTTCTGCTATCACAGTAAAAGGAATTAGATTTTGTCGAGGTGGCTTCACCAAAAAGTGAGGTAATATAAGATAATACAATTTAACCTTACATAATATAGCAGTAACTTATGCATGACAAACTGGAATAAGAAACCTAGGGAAAAAATAAAGTGATTATAGAGTTCCTTAGAGAACTAAAAACTCAAAACTGTGTGTCATCTTGAATTGATCAAAATCCCCACTAACTGATGGTGATAGAGACCAGCTAGGCTTGACCAGTTCTAGTCCATTTTGCTGTTCTTCAAGAGCATCCTGATGTGCTCTAAAATGAAGACATAATTATACTTATGTGGACACAGGGCTAAGAGGCATAACTTCAAAATATGCTGGAGATTATTGTTAACACAGGGTTTGTGAAATGTGGCCATGAGCAAATCTGGGATGGGAAATGCAGCCTATGTATAGAGTCAAAACCTAGTGGTGGAGATTCAGAGAACATAGGGCTAAATGATTACCGCACTTCCTTATCCATTAAAAGCTACTCCAAAGAAATTCAAATGGGTGATTTGGACATAGGATGAACTGCAGAATGCCATCAACACTTCATTTCCCCACATGATCCAGATACTTGAGTAGGACTGAGAATCAACAGGAGTTTATGGCCTTGGTTAAGCAGGAAGGTAAGCAGGGATACAATTGAATATATATCAAAGAAGGAGCTGATATATGGATTTCCTCCAGGTAGCATAGCTTCCTTAACACTCCTAATCTCTTAATGTGTAAACTGGTTAATAAAGTTAATTTGAAAGAGACCATGAGCATGATGTTCTGGCATAATTCAAGAATGCATCACAGTATTCTGAAATGTTGATTTACAGAAGGAAAATAAAAAAATCAAATTTTTAGGAGCTTAGTTGATGTCCTTTGAATTGCCCATATGTTTTAGTTAATGACTAAGTTTCAAAACAAAGGAAGTGAAAGAATTCAAAGAAGTATAACAATATGAATGAATTTGGAATAGAAGATGCATATTACTTATTAGAGCCACTGTAATTGCACTGTGTCAAGTGGCTTGGTAATTTCCTGCTGGGAAATAAATTTCAATCAACAAGCATGAAAAATCACAGGGAGTTTTAATTAGCAATTATAATAAGGAAGAGTGGAGAAAAGCAAAATACCTTAAAAATTAGTAGCATGTTTCATAATTATCCAAACAATAGGGGTTTATTTTCTGGATAAGCACTGTAGATGAAAGGAACATTTCTAAGATAACTATCAGCGGTTTAGGATGTAGTGAACCCAAGGGTTAAAATACAAGAGTTGTATATTTACAGAAATGCTGAATGAATATTGAACATATTAAATTGTGGGAAGACAAAATGGTGGAAGAAACAGAGTATATCAACAATTTATTCACAGGGTAGCAGGGGAGACATTCAAAATAGCAAAATATTAACCTGCAATAAGTAAGTACTATTATAGAGTTAGGTGTAAAAACTTATGGGAGGGTTTCTGGATTAAGGTCATTGAGTATGCAGAAAAGAATGAATTTTAAAAGTTGTTATGTGTGTGCAGAAGCATGGGAAAAATACCATTGGTGTGACCTATAGACTGTGGTTAATAGCAATACTGTAATATTCTTGCATCAATGCCAAAGATGTACTGTGTTGATAATGAGTGGGTGGTATGGAAAAAGTGCCAAATGTGCACTATGAACCATGGTTGGTAGTAAGAGTCTGATGATATTATCTCATAATCTGTAACACATATTTCACCAATGTGTAGTGTGTTGTTGAAGAATGTTATATTGGAATTCAACGCATGTGCAAGATTGATTTGTAAATTCACAAATTCTGTAATAATAATATACTTAAAAATGATAGGGTGAGTTCGGGGAAAATACACCACATGTAAGGTATGGACTATAGTTAGTAGAAATATTTTGATATTGGTTTTGCATAGTTTGTAAAAAATGTTTCACAACAATGCAAGGTGTTGGTGGAGGGGTGATTTATAGGACCCCTGTATGATGTCATGCATGTTTATTTTGTAAGTTCACAACTTTTACTATACACTTCTTGTTTATGTATGTTCATATATGAATGATATACATCAATAAAAATATATTTTAAAAAGTAGTTATGGGATGAATGACTATTCAGCAGATTGGGAATGTCAACAAATATTAGGATGAGAGAGAGTAGTTGAAAGAATTAAGACCTGTGATGGAGTGTGGAATAAATCTTCCCACATATGAAATAAGAATAATTTTAAATCTTCTGGGAGTAAAGATGAGAATGAACAATTCTTGTAGAGGTAGATTAAGTAAAGTAGGTTAAGATTTAAAAAACCCACCTTCTTTCCCTCCTCCACCTCCACAAGCAAAGCAATGAGAAATGAGATATTTACTAACTACAAAAATACCCATAGACTGTTTAGAATTAAATTGATCAGACTGCCTGGGGAATGTAAAGGCTTCTAGCATAATGTAGGCAACCCAAAAATGACTTTGTCCTTTAGGCACTTGGCACAACCAGATTGAAAATTTATCCCCACCATCACAACATAAAATGTAATCTGTCAATTACAGGGCCTTGCAGAAGTGCACAAAGCTTCTAACCAGCATTCAACTGTGCAGGAGTGAGATAGAGCAGAAAGAAAGGCATTTTAAAAAAGAGAAAAACAAACAAACCAACACTAGAACTAACTTTAATAAACATGTCTTGATTCAACAAGTATCTATTAAATACTACTTCATCATCTCTGCCTTCAAGAACTGACAACTAAATGAAAAGAATCAGACAAAAAAAATACAAAAATAAAATGTAAATTACTGTAGGGTTAAAAAATGCTAAAGGAAAAAATGGGGAACCAGTGAAGAGAGGGTGATGGGAGCATGTAATGGCAATGTCCATTAACATGAAGGTTTAAGGAGCAAGAAGCATTGGGTAAAGGTATGAAGACAGTGAAGGGCTTGCTCTAAGGAATAACTGGAAGATAACCAGAAGAAACAGCCAGTACAAAGTCCTTGAGGCTAAAGCTATCCAGGTGTGTTCCAAAAACAAGAAGGATAGTGTGGCTAGAGCTGAACCAGCAACGTAACAGGAATAGTGGATAAGATCAGGGATGCAATGGTTTCTATTTCTTTGTACACAGAAGTGAACACACTATATGATTTATGTGAAATTAAAAAACAAGCAAAACATGATCCTTTGAGTGGATAATGACATGTGAAGGTCCATTAGTGAAACCCCAGGAAATGTTCTGTGTTTTCATCTTGGTGGTAGTTATCTAAGTTTAGACATTCATAAAATTTTATCCTATGGTGCATTTAGGACTGGGGCATTCAACACACTTTGGTGATATATATATATATATTTACTTCCTTAAATATTAAAATAAGAGGGAGATAAATGTGCAATACAAATATCAAGAGGCCGTAGCATAATGTGGCCAGGTTATAGAAAAGTTATTCATAAAACAATACATGTGTATTTATTGATTTCTTTTAATGATGGTGAATAGTTAAATATTCATGGATATTTTTCACCCCCTTTAATTTATTTCATTAGTATTTCCTAAAAATGATTTATGTATTCATTCACATTGTTCATTGATTTTAACTCTAATATTGTGGGCCATTTTAAATGGAATTATACAACTTCACAGCATTTTCTAGAGATATTAATACAAAATAGCCAAACCAATGCACAATAATATTTTGTTTTAAATGTGAATCTGATCAAAGTACATGTAGAAATTCAGTAATTTTGGCTGAAATCTTCCTTTTCCAAAATCTATAACCAAACCACAAGCCACTCTTCATACAAAACTACACCTGCATGGAAAGTAAGGCCCTGCAAAGAGAAATAAAGGAACTTATGCCTAGTGCCTTGGAGAGGAGGCAGGAGAAGAAAAATTACTATGAAAATGAACAATTAAAAACATGTTACCATTTCTGTCTGTTGGCTAATGTGAATCATGAACATTGTGGTATGATATGTCTCTGAGTCCCGGTTTTTCATTATTTTGGGTAAAATCCTAACAGTGGTATTGCCAGGTTATATGCTAATTTTATGACTAACTTTTTGATGAACTGCCAAACTATTTTCCATTGTGGCTACATCATTTTACATTTGCACCAATAATGTAGAAGTGATCCACTTTCTCCACACCCTTACAAATACTTTCCATTATTCAAATAATAATCTTCCTAGTGGATGTGAATAGGTATCTTGTTGCAGTTTTGATTTGCATTTTCCTAATGGCTGATGATGTTCAACATCTTTTCATGCACTCATTGACCATTTAAACAAAGTGTGCAGTGTGGTATAGCACACAATGGTATAATATTCAGCCATAAATAAGAATGGATTACTGATATGTGCTACAACATAGATTAACCTTGAAATATTATGTTAAGTGAAATAAGCCAGACACAAAAGGATAAATGTTATGAGATATCTAGAGTTAGCAAATTTTCAGAAAAATAAATTATAATAGAGGTTATCATAGATTGGGGGCAAGTGAATGGGAAGTTATTGTCTATTGGGTAAAGAGTTTCAGTTTTGAATGATGAAAATGTTTTGGTAATAGATGGTGGTGATAATAGTAAAATACTGTACATTTAATTAGTGTCACTGAATTGTGTACTTAAAGATGGCAAAATAGAAAATTCTATGCTTTATATATATAGTACTACAATGAAAAAATTTAGAATATATTGCCAATTAACTAAAGAAATACATTTAATGTCATCATCTTGCTACATGAAATGAAATAGAATCATTTATATGATCTAGAAAAGTCTGGAGATTAAGTAGGGAAAGTGTGTTTTCCCTCCAATAATATTTCTTTACTTAGAAATGTTCCTACATTTTACTTAAATAATACAAGAATGTTCTCTCTCTTCCTGACAATGTTATAAATAATTGGTAATTATCATGTAAATTAGTAATCATACCGCTGTATAATATAGGCATTTTAAATATTCACATCTACAGATGTGGAAAATATGAACTGGTGAATTTAATAACTTGTACAATTTCACACAGCTAAAGCTAAAATATCCTGGAGCAAGAGTTTGAACTGCTTCTCCAGTAATATGAAATATCTTATGGACACACCTCATGTTTTAGACATAGTATAAGATGAGGACATATTGGTGAGGAACTAGTTTTCACTACAACTCACCATTATTAGAAGTAATTATCACTTAATAGACATCTAACAGCTATGTTATCAATTTCATCTGTTTTCCTGGTATGAGACCAATCTTTTATTTAAAAAAAATATTGTTACCACTAATAATTATTTCCCTGTACATTTTGACAAACAAAATTTATATCAGTGTTACAAATATATTGAACTAAGTGGAAGGATATAGTGGACAGATGTTATTAACTTACCAGCAATTCATGAATCTCATATGACTCTTAGAGTAATTGTGACGGGGTGATCCACACTACATATTTGAGTTGACTTGTGACTCATGTGAGATTATATAATTCTTGTGTTATGTTCTCACAATGAAACATACATTTAAAAATTACATTGAGGTAAAAATAAGCATTATTATTCTTAATTGAGAAATGAGAAAATCCATGCCCAAAGAAACAATTTTTCCATGCTTAGAAAAAATTTTAGGTGTTGTTACCTTGGCAGAAAATCCTTGATCTTTCCATGACACAATCTTGGACATTTCTTACTTATATTCTCTGCAGGGAACATATCCAACATGGGAGATTCAGAAATTAAGCTCTGGCTTCATCCTGCTGGGAATCTTCAATAACAGCCACACCCACACCTTCCTCTTCTCTCTGGTCCTGCCCATCTTAACTTTGGCCTTCATGGGAAACACTGCTATGGTTCTCCTCATCCACCTGGACATCCAGCTCCACACCCCTAGGTACTTTCCCCTCAGCCAATTGTCCCTCATGGTCGTCATGCTCATCTGCACAACAGTACCCAAGATGGCCTTCAACTACTTGACTGGTAGGAAATCCATCTCTCTTGAAGATTGTGGAACCCAGATATTTCTCTATGTGTCACTGCTTGGAGCTGAATATTTTCTGTTGCTGTCATGGCTTATGACTGCTTCATTGTAATTTGGCACCCATTAAGATATCCAATTCCCAGGAGCCATAAGATCTGTGGTCTTATGGCTGTTTCTTCCTGGATTCTTGGCTCTCTTGATGGTATAATTGAAGTTGTCATTGTATTGTCCTTCACATATTGTGGCTCCTGGGTAATACCCCACTTCTTCTGTGATGTCCCTGCCCTTCTCACTCTCTCATGCACTAACACCTGGACATTTGAAAGAATGATATTTATCTGCTGTGTAATTATGCTTCTCTTCCTTGTAACAGTTATTATTGCTTCCTATGTTCAGGTTATCCAAGCTGTCATTCTCATGGGATCTGGGGAGGGTCGCCACAAGGCTTTTGCCACCTGTTCTTCCCACCTTATGGCAGTGGGGATGTACTATGGAGCAGCCATGTTTATATACATGCAACCAACTTCTCATCATTCCTCATACCAGGACAAGATGGTGTCTATCTTCAAACCATCCTCACACTCATGCTCGATCCACTTAACTACTGTCTCCGCAACAAAGAAGTGGCCAGGGCATTCATGAAGTCCTTAGGGAAGGGCAAGTCTTGAAAGCAAATTGTGTAATTATCTGTATACTTTGTTTTTTTCCACATTCTTTGCTTTATGCCTAAATTTATATTTACAATCAATACAATGCAGCAACTTGTATTTACCCATCTTTTTTACTAAAACATTTATGCACAAGGAAATAAGATTTAGCAGCTGAAAAACACTTTGTTTTTGTAGTTTTTTCATGTAATTTCTAATTTTTTTTGTTTGTAAGGTAAATTTATGTCTGCAAGAAATATCATTTTTGAAAGTGCAATGCAAAACAGTGCACTGTGGTTATCATAATACTGTTAACAAATAAAAGTTATTTAACCATCATAATACCCCAGAGTTTGATTGCACTGATTAAACTGACTGCATCTTTTAAGACATTTTAGATTTAATCTTATTCAACCAAGAATTCTATTGAGTCCAAAACAATACTTAGAAAATTTATGTTTTTATCTCTTTGTTAAAATGAATAACCTAATTGCCCACAAATTTAAAATTTCCTTAAGAGATCATGAAAACGAATGTAATTGAAGCATATAAGAAAAAAAATTACCCATATATTGAGGCATAAGAAAATTAAGCAATTATCTTTTTAAAGTCAATTTTGTTGATACATATTAATAAAGCATAAATCCATAAAGGTGTACAATCAATAGCATTTGGTATAATTGTGTAGTTGTACATTCATCACTTCAATCATTTTTAGAGCATTTTAATTTTTCCAATTGTAATAATAATAATAAAAAAAAGCTTACCAACCCAACAAACAAAAGGCATCACCTCTCAATCTATATATGCTTCCCTTGCTTTACATAGTTACTATTCTCTTTCTTTCTCTCTAGTTTTTTGTATTTATATTTTGTAAAAACAGTCATATATGCAATATCTCCCATATTTGTATTTTACATGAGGTTTCACTACATTATACAGTCCTATTATACAGAAAACTTTTGGCTTTCCTTACAGTGATATATATGTCCTTAGACCTTTCCTTTCAACCACTGTCATAGCCATATAATAGCTCTGCTAGTCATAAACAACATGACGGACTCTCACCATTTCCATTCATTTACACGTATTTACAAACAAGGTTTTAACCAATTCTGTACAGATTAAAACTCAGCTTTCCATTATCTATCCTCATTCTATTTTCTGGTGACCCATATTCTAATTATTAATTCCATGAGTTTACATTTAGTTAATAATTTAGCTAAAAAGGACAGTATTTGACCTTTTATATCTGGCTTGCTTCACTCAACATAATGTCCTCCAGATTCATCAATGTTGTCATATGCTTCACGACTTCACTTCTTCTTACGTCTGCATAATACTCCATTATGTTTATGCACCAAAAATTGTTTATCCATTCATCATTTGATGGACAATTGGGTTGATTCCAACTTTGACAATCATGAGTAACACCGATATGAACATCTGTGTGCAAATGTCTATTCGTGTCACTGCTTTTCTTTCTTCTGTGTATATACCTAGTAATGCTATTGTCAGGTCACATTGCAAGTCTATATTAAACTTTCTTAGGAACTGCCAAGTAGTCCTCCATAGTGCCTATACCATTCTACCTTCAATTTATCAATGTGGTTTATTACACTAATTGATTTGCTGATGCTGAATCAACCTTGCATAACTGGGATAAAACCCACCTGACCTTGGAGTATAATTCCTTTAATGTGCTTTTGGATCCAGTTTGCAAGTATTTTGTTGAGGATTTTTACATATATACATTAGAGATTTTTGGTCTGTAATTTTCATTTTTCATAGTATCTTTATCTGGTTTTAGTATTAGGGTGATTTTGGCTTCATGGAATTAGTTTGCTAGTGTTTCTTTCCTGTTCAATTGTTTCGAAGAGCTTGAAAAATATGGGTATTAGATCATCTTTGAATGACTGGTATAATTCACCTGTAAAGCCATCTGGTCCTGGGATTTTCATCTTTGGGAGGTTTTTGAAGTTTCATTCAATCTCTTCACTTTTGCTTCGTTTGTTGAGTCTTCTACTTCTAGGGTCAGTGCAGCTGGTTTTTGTGTTTCTGGGAAATCATCCATCTTGAATATATTGATTATATTTTTAGCATACAGTTGCTGAAGTTTGATCTTTCTTTTTTCTGTGGAGCCAGTGGGAATATCCCCCTGTCTCATTTCTGATTTTATTTATTTGACTCTTCTTTCTTTTTTTGGACAGTCTAGCTAAGATTTTGTTGATTTTGTTAGCCTTCTGACAGAACCAACCTTTGGTTTTGTTGATTCTATGGGTTTTGTTCTTGATTTCATTTATTTCTGCTCTGATTATTACTATTTCCTTCTTTTAGCTTGGTTTCAAATTAGTTTACTGTTCACTTTCTCATTCCTCCAGGTGTGAGGTTAGATCTTCAATTTTAGATCTTTCTTCTCTTGGTTGTTATCATTGTGGGTTATAAATTTCCCTCTCAGGACTGCCTTTACAGTGTCCCATATATTTTTATATGTTGCATTGTCAATTTCATTCATCCCAAGATATTTGCTGAATTCTCTTGCATTTTTGACACAGGGATTATTTAAGAGTGTGTTGTTAATCTCCATATATTTATGATTTTTCCCCTTTTCCATCCATTATTGATTTCCAGCTTCATTCCACTATGATTACATAAAGCATTTTGTATAATTTCAATATTTTAAATTTAGTAAGTCTTTTCTTGTGAACCAAAATAGAGTTATATTGGAGAAGGATGCACGAGCACTTAAAAATATTGTATATCCTGCTTTTTTAGGTGTAATGCTCTATAGATGTCTGTTAAGTCTAGTTCATTTATTATGTTATTAAAGTTCTCTGTTTTTTATTTATCATCTATCCAGATGTTCTATGCAATATTGAAAGTGATGTATTGAAATCTCCCACTATTATTGTAGACACATATATTTGTCCTTTCAGCTTTGCCAGTGTGTGCCTAATGTCTCTTGGGAAACTCAGGTTAGATGCATAAATATTTAGTATAGTTATTCTTTTTTAGTGAATTGGCCCTTTTACTAATATATAATGACCTTCATCCCTTATAATGGTTTTGCATTTGAAATTTATTTTGTCCAATATTAGTATTGCTACCCAGCACATTTTTTCTTACTATTTGTGTGAAATATCTTTGTCAACCTTTCAATTTTTACCTGATTGTGTCCTTACATCTGAGGTGAATCTATACTTGACAGTATAGAGACTGCTTGTATTTTTTATCCATTATATCAGTCTATGTCTTTTGTTTGGGGAGTTCAAGCCATTAAATTTTGATGTTATTACTGTAAAGGTATTACTAACTTCCTCCATTTTGTCCTTGGGCTCATAAATTATTTGTCATTTACCCTTTAATTTACCCTTCCTAACATTCTTTATTTCTACACTCTTCTGTAAGTCTCACACCCTTGATTTTTCCTTTCAGGATGCAGCACTCTCTTTAGTATCTCTTGTAATTCTGGTCTTTGGTAACATATTCTCAAATTTTCTTTGTCTGTGAAGACTTTGAACTCACCCTCATTTCTGAAGGACAGTTTTGCCAGATACAGAATTCTTTGTTGCAGTTTTTCTCTTTCAGTACCTTAAATACATCACACTCCTTTTTTCTTGCCTCCATGGTTTCTGATGAGAGGTCAACACTTAATTTTATTGTGTTTCCCTTTTACATGATGAAGTGCTTTCCTCTTGTTGGTTTCAGAATTCTCCTTTTATATCTAATAGTCAATATTCTGAATTGTAGGAGTCTCTTTGGATTTATCCTGCTTGGGGTGCATTGCTCTTCTTGCATATTGATATTCATGTCTTTCATAAGGGTTGTGAAGTTTTTGGTATTTATTTTAACAAATTTTTTTCTGCCTCTTTTCCATTCCTTTTTCCTTCTGGGATTTGGATAATGTATATGTATGTGTTTCATGTTGTCATTCAGTTCCCTGAAACCCTATTCCATTTTTCCCCATTCTCTTCTCTTTCTCTTCTCCTATCTTTTCCAGTTCAGATGTTCTGTATTTGAAATTACTAATTCTGTCTTTGAACAATTCAAATCTGATCTTCCATGGCTCTTTTTTAGATATATAGCTCATCCATTGTTTCTTTCATTCCTATACAGTTATTTTACCTTTCTTTGTTTGCTTTCAATTTGTTCTTTATGATCACCCAGTGTCTTCTTAATATCCTTTATCTTTTTAGTCATATTTTATTTCAATTCTTTGATTTGATTTATGAGACTCGTGTTGTTATTTTGCTTAATTGTCTTAAACTTTGTATCTCTTTAAGATATTTGATTTGTTCCTTTGGCTGGGCCATCTTTCTGTTTCCTAGTATGGCTTGTAACTTTTTGTTTAGGCATCAGAATATGTTGGTGAATTTACTCTGAATGTCTAATTTTTTTCTCTCTTGCCTATTTTTTTTCCAGAGCTGTTCTTTGATATTTGGCTCAATTTACTCTATGTCTTTAAAATTCCCTAGCATAAGTTATCAAAATTGGGCCAGGGACTCACTACTGGAACACAGATTTTCTCCCAGGAGTTAGGCTACATAGACAACCAAAAGCAGTTTTTGCCCATGCAATTTGGAGACCAGCCAGCAGATGGTGCCCAACAGCACACGGTTCCATAGAGGTTTTCCTATGTTTTGCTCTGGTCATAGACAAGATTTAAAGTGTATTCTGCTGGACAAATTCACTGAAGAAAAGCCCCCAACTCCCTCTCCTTTTTCCTTTGTGACAATTGACAGGGAGACAGATGTTTCTTCCCCTTTCAGTCAGCTGCAGTGAGCCAGGAGTTTTACCCCAGCTTAATATTTTGGGGATGGAGGATAGGAGTCTTTCCCAGCTGCTGTACAGGTTTGGTAACTCATGTTTGTTGTTTCAGGTTCTTCTTCTCTCTGTCCTTCACCCTCCTTGGAGTTGTGTAGCACTGTCCTGGTCTGCTGACCTCCAAAGCACATCCTTTTGACAGTTTTGGTTTTTTCTTCATTGTTTTTGTAAGAGGGTTAAGCCCTTCCACCAAGTCTGATGCCATCTTTCCAAAATGTTACTGCTCAAGTCATTTTTGACAAGGCTGTCAAACCCACCCAGCTGAGTGAGAAAATTGTAATAAACAAATGGAGCTGGGAGAACTGGATACCCATACCCAAATGAAAGAAAGAGTACCCTATAACATATCTCATTCAAAAATTAACTCATAATTTATAAAAGACCTAAATTTAAAAACTAGAGCCATAAAACTTCTAGAAGAAAATGTGAGAAACACCTTCAACATCTTGGGATAGGTGGTGAAGTCTTAATCCTCTCATCCAAAACATTAGCAATGAAAGAAAAAAAGTAGATAAGTGTGACCTCCTCAAAATTAAAGACTTTTGTTTTCAAATGAATTTATCATGAAGATAAAAAGGCAATGTACAAATGGGAGAAAATATTTGAATTAAACATTTATAATACATATATGAAGGATTTGATTTTCATATTATATAAGGACTTCATACAACTCAATGATAAAAAGCCAAGCAACCAAAATAATAAATGGGCAAAAGTGAGGGTGAGGGACAAGATGGTGACAGAGCAAAGTGCTTCAAGTATCAGCTCATCTTACAGGGCAGTTAGTATTCACAGAGAGCTATCTAAAGCACCTGTTTGTGGGCCCAAGCATACCAGAAGAGCATCCTGCAACAGCCTTGAAATTATGGAAGGAGGAGAATGCCCATCTGCTGAGCAGATTTGTGAGGAGAGCACTTCACACAGTAGAAGTCAGTATCCATACTCCACAGGTTGCACAATCTACCTGGGGAGCTATTAAGTGGCTGTAGTTGCAAGCTCCATTTTCCAAAAACCAGTGAGGAAGAGTTGATTGGCCACCAACTTCAGCTATGATTAGTGAACTCAGTTGGCTAAAATGTAATCCTAAGAACTGTTAAAGTTTGAACATGTCCAAGTCAGAAAAAGGCCAGTGGCTGCCATTTTAACTCTGACACCAGCATGAAAGGAATCAGGTTTGGCTGAAAATCACTGTGCTGTTAGGGACCAGATTCTTTCCACCCAAATCTGTTTGCAGCCCTAGCCTAGGCTCCAGACCCACCTCTTGCAAGGAGGTATCTGAGGGGACCTGCACTAGCCTTTCCAGGAAACTGCAGGCCATGATGCAGAGGTCAATGCTACTCCAGTGGTGCATCCTACTCCAGTGGTGCAAGCCACCTAGGGAGTTATTCTATGGCTTGAGTTGGAAGCCTCCCAAAATTGGCGGAGGAAGAGATGGTTGGCCACCAACTTCAGTTACTGCTTAATAAACTCAGAAGGCTAAAGTATAACCCTAAGAACAGCTGAAGTTTGAAACTATCCAAGTCAGAAAGAGGCAAGTGGACACCATTTTAACTCTGCCCCCATTATAAGGGGAAACGGGGCTGACTGAAAATCACAATGAAGGTAAGGTCCAGCTTTTTTCCACCAAGATTAGATTGCGGGCTTAGCCTAGGCTCCAGACCCACCTCTGGCAGGGAGGAAGCTGGAGGGACATGCACCAGCCTCTTAGGGTAACTGCAGGTGCTTTTGGCCAGTACATACTGAATAGTCAGACACCTGAAGCTCCATCCCTGCACACCAATAGGATAAGAGAGGAGCAGTATTTCCTCAGCCTGTCTGGGCAACTGCAAGCCCTTTCAGCCCACACAAACTGGTTTGTTCAGCATCATGGATTCCATCTCAACCTCTCCATGCCCACAAGCTAGGAGGGGGCTGGTGTTTCTTCAGCCTCTCTGGGAAACTGCCGGCACTTTCAGCCTGGACAGACTGGATACTTGGGCACATGTTGCTTCATCCTTACCTCCCAATAGGATAGCAGATGAGCTGTGTTTCTTCAGCTTCTCTGGGCAACTTCAGGCACTTTCAGCCCATGTGAACTGGTTTGTTGAGTGCCTTCAATTCCTTCTCCACCTTTGCCTTATCCACTGTAAGATAGGAGGGGCTGGTGATACCTCAGCTTAAACTCAACTGTTGGGTGCTTGTGGCTCCACCCCAACACCTAATAAAAAAAAAAAAGAGGGACTGTGTTTCCTCAGACTTTCCGGGTAACTTAAGGTACTTTCAGCTCACACAGACTGAATTTCTGAAACCTGTAGCTCCATCCCTGTCCCTCCAAAGTAGGATAGGAGTGGAGCTTTGTTTTCTCAGCCTTTCTGAGCAATGGCAGGCACTTTTGACCTGCATGGCATGGACTGGTAGGTAACTGTGGAACTACACCCAGCCCCTGATAGAATAAGAGGGGTCTGGTGTTTCTTCAGCCTTTCCAGTCAACAGTAGGTACTTTCAGCATACAAGGACTGAATTATTGGGTGTCTGTGTATCCACCACAATGCCCAAATGGGATAGGAGG